>PVIH01000043.1:0-52664 GCA_004025045.1 Sigmodon hispidus
TCTTTTTAATTTAAAAAATATATTAAATATAAAACTTTAAACTCACAATAATAAAATAAATAATAAAATATTCTCTTTAATTTTAAAATACAAATAAACTAAATATTATAACTATAATTCTTACTTAAAAACTATTCTATTATTTATAATTTTACTATATAAAAATTAAAACCTTCCTTTTTAATTAAACAAAAAAAAAGAGATGTAGTAGGAATGTTCTCTGTATACTGTAAATAAAAAACTGTTTTGGCCTGTGTAGAACACCATAAAAGTAAATAAAAAATCAAAGACAGCCAAATAAAAAAAAAAATAAAGTTTACTAGTCGCCATCTGTCCCCCAAAAAAAAAACATATAAAAATTCAAGTGAGCCACAGGCTACAAGCCACGTAATAAATAGATTCATAAAAATAAATTAATTTAAAAAAAAAAACTAGTTAATAATGTGCTTATGAGCCAAACAATGTTAAAATATATAAACATATAATTCATTTCTTTTAAAAGACAAAAGCTACAAACACACAAACCAGGCTCCACACCGCCGACACCACACGTGTACCAAGTCATAATCCTCCAGCCCCAAACAGGCCAAAAAAAACTTACTACAACAAACATCTGGTACTTTCTTCTGTATACTGTATACACAATAAACAAATACACCTTAAAAAACAAGGTCAAATGCATATGGAGTTTCTTCTATGTCCATCATCTTCCCTGAAGGAAATTGGTGCTACCAGGAGCAGACCTCTCGCTATAAAATAATAAGAACCTATATTATTAAAATATTTTAAATGTCATATTCTGTAGATCTCTGAAATGTCTGAAGATTTGTCTATCTAAAATATATCTCTATTTGACCTTGAAAACATATCTAATATGACTATAAGTTTGACTGTAATGTCTAACTACTACTAACTTACATTTCTTTATATGATAATTAATTGGTAATAATAGATTTTAAAAACTAGCAATTTGTATTACATCGTTAGATGAACTGTATAGGCACAATATCTTGAACAAGCATAGAGATATATGTGCAGTAACAAAATTAATCTCAACCTTGTATCAACATATATAATTTGTATATAATATATAAAATAATACAATCCAATGCAAAATATTTAAAGCTAGTAATTGCTTTTTAAAAGTAGTTTCAATAATCTACTTTTATCCTTAAATCCTATCATATCTATATTCCCTATTTTCTTATTTTTTTTCAAACAAGAACCCTAAATCTAATCACCCTTGTTCAGCATTTTTTCCTAACCATAATCAATAACAATTTGTAATCAATTACCCTAAACAATGACAATCATCAATAACCCACTGATAGACCAAAAACCATCCACTCTACCTCTTGGGAATATGGGTGTTGTGTTCTTAAATTTACCTCCTGCTGTCTGGGGAGCAATGCCATCTTTAGGAGATCCTAAAAAAAGAAATTTTGTTAACTGGCAAGTCCTGAAATAATTAGCTGTATCATTTGTTGTCCAGTCTCTATATAACAGGAAAGTGCAGGGCTTGTCTCAAGTCCTGGCTAGAGTAGTCTGTGAAGCTGGTTCATCTCAGCTAGCTACCTCGACATTGTCCTGAGTGAGCAATTTGTAGTCAAAATCTGATTTTTGGTGGTGTTTGTCATAGTCCATGTGAAATCTTCATTGTAGGGCCCCATCTTCCTTTTGCATACTTTGAAGGTTATAATTAGGCATTGTTATGGTTCGCTGCCAAAAACTGATAAAAGACTAAAACCCAAAACAATGTACAGGAAGGTAGATAAAGCCTTTTTCTACAATTAATTAGTACTCTATGTTATTCTAATACATTTTGATATCAAATTTATATTTAATAAGATTAGTAGCATTCTTTCTGCCATCTTGGCACCTGTGGAGGCCTGCTGGGAACAGGACTTCTAAAAGGCAAACATGTCTGGAAGGCTGTGGTGCAAGGCCATTTTTGTGGCTATAAGTGAGGTCTCTAGAACCAGAGGGAGCACACAGCTCTTCTTAAAATTGAAGGTGTTTATGCCCGAAATGAAACTGAATTCTACTTGGGCAATGTATGTGCTTATGTGTATAAAGCAAAAACAACACATGATTCCTGGAGGCAAATCAAACAAAACCAGAGTCATCTGGGGAAAAGTAACTCAGGCCCATGGAAACAGCGGCATGGTTTGTGCCAAATCTGAAGCAACCTTCCTGTGAAGGCTATTGGGCACAGAATTCATGTGATGCTGTACCCTTCTCGAATTTAAACTAATGAAAAGTAAATAAATAAAAGTGGATTTGTGCTCTTGTATTTTTTTCACTAGAAAAAAACAAAGATTAGTAGCAATAGAATAGTTTCTTAATTTTGGTTGTTCATCTGTCTCATATCGGATTGCTCTTCTGATGTGATAAGAGATTTTGCATTTTCCTTTAACAAGCAAGCTTGGGGTTAGAGAAGGAAAGAGCCACACTCCAACTGCAAAGCCAGCTTTAATATATAACTGAACTGGGACTTCAACTTTTCTTATAAATAAAGAGATATAGATGTTAGACAGTGTGATTTTTACCCTGTAGAGTATATTGGTACCAATAGGGCCAATATTCCTTTGCTTGTAAATTTTTTTCGGTAATCTTCCATTCTGCTTTAGATGTCTACATGTCCAAGGTCTTTTGACTTCTTGTAGATGAGAATTTATAGTTTTCTATAAAGACAAAAGAAAAACTCTGCCTTGACCCTTGTTTGGTAACTTATTCTTACAACTTAAAGAATTGTCATCATGTATGAGCCATCATTTCTCCTTATCAAGAAGTTTCTCTGGTTCAAATTGAGTCTTTATTAATTTTGATGATATCCATAGCTTTTCTTCACCTGCAGAAACAAAAGTGAAACCCCTTCCCCAATGTAGCACATATCCTGGCTTCCATTCTGAGGTCCGTATATCTTTGAAATAACAGACTGATTTAGCTCAGTTGTTTTTTCTATAGTCCAATGCCTTTCATCAGCTGTTGTTCCTTTCTCATTAACAGTGAGAAAATTCAAAGTTAATAAACATTATGTAGTTTATTTCTAGGAGTCTTTGTTATTTCTTTCTGTTTATTTAGCATCTCTTTTAGAGTTTGATTTGATCTCTCTATGACTGTTTGTCCTGTAGGATTGTGTAGTATACCTGTAATGTGCTTTATAATATAATAAGGAAAAAAACATTTCATTTTACTAGAGACATATGCTGGAGAATTGTCAGTCTTAATTTCTACAGGGTTAGAAATTATTTAGGTTAGAAATTATTTCCACAGTGACCATAAGTTCTAGCAAGTATGATTACAGAATCAGCCTTTTTCTGAACTCAAAGCAGTTGAGCATTGAAATCCTGAAAACCCTTTTTGTTGTATCATGTACATTATCTTAATTTTCCAAATTCTGTAAAATGAAACACATTTATTTGCCAAATTAAATTTCTATATATATCTTTAGAATTATTTTCTGCTGGTAATGCACTTTGGTTATAGAAGAAACAGGTAGAACATCTTTTTACAATTTCTTTGTCTTGTTGTCAAGTGATGGAGAAATTGTTTTTATTTATTTATTTGTTATACATACAGTTTTTTTTTTTTTTTTACAGAAGAGGGCACCAGACCTCATCATAGATGGTTGTGAGCCACCATGTGGTTTTGCTGGGAAATGAACTCAGGTCCTCTGGAAGAACAGTCAGTGCTCTTAACCTCTGAGCCATCTCTCCAGCCCCGGAGAAATTGTTTTTAAACCTTTGCTATTGATGTGATGTTTTCTATGAAACACTGAGGCATCTAGCACATTTTCTATTAATAATTTATCAATTTCATTGTTACTTTGTGCTTGAGGGCCTGGCAGACCCGTATGAAATCTGATGTGTGTTATATAGAAGGGATGATTCCTATTCCTGGTTATTTTTTGTAACAGAATAAATAATGAAGCTAGTTCTAACTCATCAAAAATAAAGTCAGCAGTTTCTTTCTGTTTTTTTTTTTTTTTGAGCTAATCATTCTTTGTTTTCCTTTAACAAACATATTTTTTTTCCCTGGAAAAGGGGTCATTGTCTGCATGAAAGCATACAAAGATCACACAAGCAGCTTTGTACTGGGATTGTGTGTGTATGAGACCACCCTTCAACAGCAGGGAAGCCTGAGGAAGGGCCAGCTCCCACCAGCCTTTTATACTCTGTAACTGTCTTCCCCTTCAGACCCACCAGCTGTAGAACTTGAGTTTATGATACATATAAGTCATGTCAACCTGAGTATTAAACTGAATGTTAACCTGAGTATTCCATTGTTGCAGTAAGTTTCATCCTTATAAATTCGTAGCAATGTTAGCCACAAAGAGCTTCAATTTTCCCCTCTGCTCTTCTGGCCCTATACATTTAAGCCATCTTGCATTCTGTTTTACCTTGGATAATGCCCTAATTCCTCAAGATT
Organism: Sigmodon hispidus; assembly: GCA_004025045.1. Lineage (NCBI taxonomy): Eukaryota > Metazoa > Chordata > Mammalia > Rodentia > Cricetidae > Sigmodon > Sigmodon hispidus. The sequence continues at coordinate 4,432 of PVIH01000043.1, forward strand.
GAACATTTACCTTCTGAAGGGACTAATTTGTATGCCAAAATTCTGGTGAAATTATTATTATAGCATCTCTGGGTCTACCAAAACTTCAATGACAACATCATGTATTTGTATTCTTAACTTTGGCCTTTGTTCATTTATAGAAGTTTGTCAAAATATTCACTTTATTTTTTTTCTGAATTTTTTTGTTCTCTTTTCTATAGCTGCTCTATTGTCCAGAGCAGTATGGTTTTTTAGAATAGGCTTTAGGTTCTTTAATTGGTATGGGAAGGTGTTTCTTCCACAATAAAAGGATAAGACTGAATTGGATTTGACATGGGGGCCTTCAAAAGCCTCCTCAGGGTGTTTTCTGGAGGGAAAAAGTTACCTTATCTGTCCCCTGTTTACCTTTACTTATTGGTCTAATGCCTGCCTTTGTCATACCTTTTGCATACTCCAGAAGGAAGTGGATTTATTTTTAGAAAAGACATTGTTTCTGGGAATGCCTTGTTTACAGTCTCTTTTTATGTGAAATTGTCTTCCATAGTTGTAACATTTGATATTTTGATTTTTTTAAACCTCTAGAAATAACCTCTTCTATCCAATTATCATTATAGTTATTAGATTCTAAATTATGTGTATTGCAAATCTAATCCTCCAAGGGTGCTGACCTTGCCTTTAATGGCCTAATTAACTTTTTGCATTGTGAGTTAGCATTTTTAAAATCCAGAGATTCAATTATTATTCACCTAGCTTCTAAATCTGGTACTATTTTGTTACTGCTGCAGTCAATCTATGTAAATTAAAAAGTCTATAAAGTTTTCTTTTGGTCCATGGATCATTCTTGCAAAGGATTCATTTTTCTTTCCTATTTCTTTAATTCTATCCCTGGCATTCAAGGTTGCCATTTGGCATAAATCCAGGGTGTAGTTATCATATAAAGATGTCCTTTCTACACTAGCATAACATCCCTCCTCAAGAAGTTTGTTTTGGGGAGATTTCTAGGCCTCTATCTCTGCTTCCTTGTTCTATTGTTTTAGCCTCATTCATCTATTATGTCTTCCACTGTAACTGCAGCCTGAAGTCCAAAACAGTCATAACCATATTTGACCAGTCTTTAGGGATAATTAGGTTACAGGTTGACCAAGAATTTAACATTGGTTTTGCAAATGGTGAGTGCATACCATAAGTGATGATTGCTTCCTTGAAACTCCTTAAATCTAACATTTTTACTGAAGTCCAATTAGCTTTTGCTTAATTTATATCATTTTGTGATTCATTTAATGTTACTGGACATTACTAATGTTGGCTGTTTGAAAGCCTTACCCTGTTTATCTATAATCTTATAAGATAATGTTGAGATTGGTTATTTAAATTCCTTTCTCTGGGTCTGAATATCACTGTGTTCACTTGTAACAAGCTTTTCTAAGACTTTCATTTTGGCACTCACATTAACTGCTTTTTTAAAATGATAAAACAGAAATAATCAAACAAATAATATTTATGGCAGAGATTATAATAATCCCATCTACATTATTTTTCTTCTCCTTTGCTGCTTCCAGTTTGAAATCATCTCTAGATGATAACATCAAAGAAAAACCAACTACCTTCTATTATACTATTCTTTCTCATTTTTAATGTGGGAAAAAAATTCTCTCTTTGCCTTAAACAAATTTCCCTTTTTAAGAAATCCCAATTTACTCACTAAACTTGTTGTCAATCATAATTCAGATGATTGTTAAGTGGGGCAGCTACATAGTGTGGTAGTAGCCCAATGAGGGGGTCCAGACAGGAAAAAACAACCCACAACATAACAGGAGAGGGAAACTGCTGTCTGAAAAATGTACCTAGATGAACGTGGAAAAGAAATATGGGTGAAGGGCTCTGCCTAAGGCTGGAGGCTAACTCTAATAGAAAATCTAGCCTGACGGTAGTGACTCTCGTGACATGAAGCTCCATCCAGCAAGCTGCTTTTCTGTAAATTCATAAGTGCCAAATATTGTACCAATATATAATGAAAACTCAGAGCCAGATATTGGGCAAAGCTGGATTATCAGAAACAAATAATAGCCACACAGCCAACTCCTCGGGCCAATCTCCAGGAATCCTCTGACTGAATGCCTCTGAGTCCTCAGCTGAAAGGAAGGGAAAGTCTCTGGGAAAGCTGAAAAACCCTCTTCTCTTGCTCTGCCCAGTTCTCTTAACTTCCTCTTTCCACATTTCTAACGCTAGAATTAAAGATGTGGGTTGCCACACCCTGACCTGGCTTGGTTCTGTGGCTGACGCTAATGATATTCCAGATTCATTTTATTAAATGTATACCACCATAGGAGCCAGTAATGCCCTAGGGCCAGGGCTTTTTAGGGGTTTCAGCTTTGGATCCTGAGAACCCACCTCTTCCCACCATATAAAGATGTCATTCAAGTAGGAGTGTGAGGCCAGCCTTGCAGTCAGAAAGGAGAAAGAAACCAGCAAGTGGTTCCTGGCTACAAAATCCTCAAAGCTTGGCCACAAACCCTCAAAGTCTCTCCCAGTGACTCCAGCAAGGCTCCATCTCCCAAAGATTCTTCAATCTTACTAGACAGAGTCACCAGCTTGGGACGAAGTTTTCAAACACATGTGCCTATGGGGAACATTTCATATCCAACTCATAACATTCCACCTGGAACCCCTAAAGGTTCATGGCCATTGCATGATGAAAAATGAATTTATATCAATTTCTAAAGTACCCACAGTCTTTGTCAGTCCCAACACTGTTTAAAAGGACAAAGTGCAAAGTCTCTTCAGAGACTCAAGGCAGGCTTTTAGCTATACAACTCCTTGTAAAAATTTCTCTGAAATTACATAATCCCAACATACAATGGCAAAGAATAGACATTCTCACTCTAAAGGGAGGAATACAGGCCTAGTGAGGAAATATTGGACCAAAGTAAGACCAAATGCCAGAAAGACAAAACCTAAATCCTAGAGCTCCATGTCTGGTGGCTGAGAGTTTCAAAGGGCCCCACTTAAAGCTTTCCCAGACAGAACCACCAGCTGGGGATCAAGTTAAAATACAGAAGCTTATGGAGCACATTTTATTTTCTCACCACAATTCACGCCTTCTTTATCTCTGACTCTCTGCTTCACCCTTATAAGGATCCTTGTAATTAGACTGAACTTACAGAGATACTCAAAATAACCTTTTCATTTCATGATCCTTACCCAGATTGGAAAAGTCCCTTTTGCTATGGAAGGTAACTAAATCACAGGCACTAAGGAACAGATGTGGTGAGCTTTGTGTGCAGGGCATTATTTCACAGACACTAAAGAGACAATAAATTTGCAATAAGAACAAGCGCCTTTGAATTTCATAAATGTAGTCCTACATCTCGGCACTCTTCACTTTGCTTTATATAAGCAGTTGGTTTTTATAGATGAACCTCCATCATTATCCCTGACACACAAATTAACGTAAGTACACAAGACACAAATTACTATTTACTATTAGATAAATAAATCAATTGGCCCTGAGTTCACTGCTATTAATTTTCAATGTTTACAATCTAGAGCTTAAAAATCATGTACCTTGGAGAGCATCAGCCCCAACAATGGTGCTTCATCCACACTGAGGAAGTAGTAATGCTGATGCTCTGCTCACTTTCTCCTTTTAATTCTGATAGGAGGATAAGTCTTCAAACTCAACTGACCTATTCTAGAAAATCTCTCACAAACATGTCCAAAGATTTGTCTCCAAAGTAATTTTATATCCTGTGTAATTGACAATCAATAGACACCATCACACATGCCCAGAAATTTTTTTCCCCAAGTTGTCTCCAAATCCCATCAGGCTGACAATGAAGTTCAACCATCACACTTACTGTTTGAAGTGGTAGTAAATAGTTATCATGTCTTGTATTAGGCAGCAGCCAGTTGGTTCATTCCTTCTGAGGATTAGAATAATGAACATGAGTACTTTAGTCTAATGGTTTCTGTTAAAGTTCTGTTATATAACATGACTCAGGAACTTGTTACTTGTTATTATTTTGTCTAATGATATCCTTTAAAAGTAAAAACTCTGCCATGCAGGAGAAAGACAAAAAATTCAGAACCCCAGTACTAGAGTGATATGTGCTGTGGAATATTTAATTATTTAAAGGTGTGTTACATATGTGTATGGTTCAAAATATTACTTTAATTTTTTAAAGGCATATTTCATTTGCTTGACCAGGCAAAGATGTGGTAAGTTTGTTTACGCTGCATTTGTTTAAGTATGTAAAGATATATTGCTGTCTCACTCTGCCTGCCTTAGGCATCTGATTGATCTAATAAAAAGCTGGACAACCAATAGGTAGGCAGAGGCTGGATATGAGGGGATAACAGACTGAGAGAATAAATAGGAAAGAGAAAAGAAGGAGGAGATGAGGAAAAAAGAGAGAGAGATGTCCAGGGCCAGAAGCCAGGCAGTCGCCAACTAGACACACACAGTGAAAGCAGAGCATACAGAAGAAAGAGAGAAAGACAGAGACAGAGATAAAGAAAGATAGATCAAACCCTTTGAGGCAAAATGTAGCTAGAGAGAAACAGATTAAAGTAAGAGCTAAGATAAAGCCAAGACTTCATAACTAACAATGAGATTCCATGTCATGATTTGGGATCTAGTTGGTGCCCAAGAGGAAAAAGCCTGCTACAGATGTGCACACACACCTGACAGCTCAGGGCATGTGTCCTCTGTACTTCAAGATTTGATATCTAAGTTAAATAATCAGCAGATTTTTACAGGTTTTTAAATTTGCATATCCAAATATCTGCATTGCAATAGTTAAAATCATTTGAACAAAAATGGCACTCTGATTAAGCTGCATTTTACTGCTGGTAAGACATCTTCGATCATTTTAGATCTTACTCTAGATTTCACCGCTTCCAGCCAGGTTCTTCCTCTAGCAACAGCAAAGTTCTCCTGTCACACAGACCAGCAGATGGTAGAGGCAGGTATGACCCTTCAGTGTCTGTGGTTCTGGGTGATGTGAAAGGGGATGCACAGCTATATAAACTTGATCTCTACATTTTACAAAGTTAAACAGTGGACCGGAGTGCTAGAAGAAGGCAGTCTTGCATATCAGAGCTCCCTCCCTCCTTGTCTCAGTTTCCCCACTGGTTTCTTCTGTTCCATCACTTATTGTGAAGGCAGAAGAGTTTTCTCTTGTGTTTCTGTCTTCCTCAGTTTTGAATGCCCCAGTTTCTCAACCTTGGCCATATTCTGTTTGTCACGTTTCAGAGAGGGCGCCATGAGGCTTGTGAGCACAGAAGAGCTGGATCAGCGCACAGCTGTGCCAAGTGTCACGATTCACTAGCAGCACAGTTCTTAAGAAGTTCATGAAAGGAAAAGTCCTCTTCTCTGCTGTGTTACTCTGAGAATCGGACAGAACAATTTTTGTATATTTTATTGTTTATGTGGTTTGGTGTTCTCAGTGATGACATCTTCTCTTCCAGATTCCATTCAAATCATAATCCTTTAATCCCCAAGCTAAGACCTTCTTGTGTCTCCCTTAAATCAGACAGTTTGAAATGTTCGATCTCTGTATAGGATACTGTCTAAGTTACTTTTCCATTGCTATGACAAAACACTATGACCAAGGCAACATAGAAAAGAAACTGTTTAAGTGGGATTATGATTTCAGAGGGTTAAAAGTCCATGATGGTAGAGCAAAGGCATGATGGCAGGAACAGCTGAGTGCTCACATCTTGATCTGTAGGTGGGAGGCAGAGAAAGAACTCTGGGAATAGCACTCAATCTTTTGAAAATTTAAAGCTCACCCCCAGTGACATGCCTACTCCAGAAAGGCCACACTCACACCAACAGAACCACACCTACTCCAACAAGGACAGACCTTCTAATTATTCCCAACCACTTCCACCAACACAGGATCTAGCATTAAAGCATATGAGCCTCTGGGGGCCATTCTCATTCAAATTATCACAGGTCTACATTCCTGCTCAGCCTGAAGAAGTTTTAGAAAATAGAATGCTGGATCCCATCAATCCTTGAGATCAAGGGATCAAAATCTTAGAAGAAGAAATTGAGGCAAGATAAGAGAAAAAATTGTCATGGGACAGGAAAGGGCTCCCTCACCCTGATTGGCTGGGAATAAATATTTACAAAAAACAGTTATACAATTTCTTTACAGTGAAAACATGTCTTAATATCTCTATGTTAAATAAAATCTAGTGGTGGTTTCAAAGTTGTCTTGAGCCATCTGAGCTCCAGCTGTAAGTGAACAGAGAACATTAGACCCCTCCTAATGCTTCCTAGCCTAGCTATGCTCCACTCCAAACCTTGCTAAAATACTCCCTCAGCTAAACAAGGGGTTTGGAAAATTACCCACCTTGCCTGCAATGGCATGTGCCTGAGAGGCTTTCAAAACATAAAAACCACCAAACAAACAAACAAAAAACCCAGGTTGTAAAACAGAGAGAAGAAATCAACGCAGGGATCTTATCGAGGAAAAGAGAAATATAAGAGGGAATGCTGACTTCTGCATGACCCATTAGACTCCATCTTCCTGGTTGCTCAGGACGAGGACAGGGAGGAAGGGTAGCTATTTGAGTTCAAAAATTCTTCCTCGCACTCAGTCAGTGTGCCTGCCATTCAAGGCTGATGCCCAGCCTTGTAACTGTAAAATAAAATCTCCCACTTTTGATACTGTGATTTTTTTAGTGCTCTTCATAGTAAGGATTTCTTGGACCCCTTTTGGCCTGCTATTGTCTCATCAGCCTGTAATCTTATCCAGAGCATCCCTAAACACACCCTGGGATTTCATTTGCAAAACCCAAACCAAAGAATCCCGAATACTTAACTTTACATCATTTAAACAACACTTCAGTGTCACTAAGATAATAGATATATTATTATTACTATTATTATTATTATTATTATTATTATTATTATTAAACACTTAAACAAAAACTTCAAGACTTTTCTTTTGAGAAGCCTTTCATTACTCTAGGGCATGTCTGGTATCATTTTCATTCATTATTCACTTACTTGTTTATTTTTTACTTTTTGAGACATAGCCCTGTTTGGCCTGGAACTTGTTATGTAGACCAGGGTGTCCTCAAATTTGAAGCAATCCTCCTGCCTCTGTCTCCTGGGATTTAGGTTTACACTAGTGTGTCACTGTGACCTATACTATTGTCTTAGTCTCCTTCCCTTTGCTGTGATTAAAAATACGAAGATAAAAACAACTTAAGGGAGATGAGGTTTATTTGGGGCTCACGGTTAAAGGCTATATAGTCATTACATCCTGGTGGCAAAACCCAAAGGCAGGAGCTTGAGCAGCTGGAGCACTGAATCAACCATCTGGGATGGAGAACAGAAAATGCTGCTGCTGCTGCTGCTGCTGCTGCGCCATTCCCTTTCTCCAGAATTCCAGCCAGGGCCTGGTGCCACCCACAGTGGGTGGGGTCTCCCTACTGATTAATGTCATCAAGATCCCCATAGATGTGCCCAGAGGCCCATCTCTCAGGCCATTTTAGGTTGTCAAGTTCACAACACTGTCACACTGTCTTTTCTCTCTTAAGTCTATCTATCCCTTAATGTTCATCCATATTTAAACTTCTTAGTAAATTCCAATTTTACTTTATAAGAAAAGATAACAACTGGGGGCTGGAGAGATGGCTCGGCAGTTAAGAGCACTGGCTGCTCTTCCAGAGGATTAGGGTTCAATTTCTAGCACCCAAAAGGCAGCTCACAACTGTGTATAACTCCAGTTCCAGGAGATCTGAAACGTTCATATTAGTGCACATAAAATAAAGTTAAATACATTATCTTTTTAAAAAAAGGTTAAAAATTTCCAACCAAATCCAAGAGCTAAACTTACCAGTAATTTGACATTTTTGTCTCAAAAATGATTACCATGGATAAATAATCTCTAATTTTTAAATATGAGATATTTCATTTTAAAGTTACTATACTGAAGTATAATCCTCATACAAAAAAATACGGGTGAGAGTAGAGCTTGAGCTGCTATTATTCCATAAAGGTAAAATGCTTGGCTAACTGGGCTGGAGAGATGTCTCAGAGGTTAAGAGCACTGACTGTTCTTCCTGAGGTCCTGAGTTCAATTCCCAGAAACCACATGGTGGCTCACAACCATCTATGATGACATCTGGTGCCCTCTTCTGTACATTGTATACACAGTAAATAAATAAATCTTTTTTAAAATAAATGCTTGGCCAACATGAATGAGGCTCTGGGTTTATAGACAGTACAGTTTTAACATTCAAATACATGAATACAAAATAAACAGAAAATACTTTTCCAGCACCCAGCAGCCCCCTCTTTCAGTCATAATTCCTTGCACACCACATGACTGTTACCTTAACTTTCAGCATCTCAGTCTTTCCGGTTTTGTTCTTTATAGTGAAAAACTGAAAGATGTTCTATATTTAATTACAAGGGCCAGAGGATGGAAGGGGTTTAGGTCTGGGCACATGACAATGAAGAATGTTAATAGCTAACTGCTATGGGCTCAAGCCAGGCCTCTTCCACATTCCTGGATAAAAGTTGAAACTGTGACTCAAAACTCAAGGACTGCAATGCCCACAGCATTCGGTTTAAGATGTACTTGAAGCACAAATGGATCATCCAGGCTGTCTTAGCTATGGCCAATGTAGGTTTTCCTTGTCAAAATTTCATTTCAAATGCTCTTGACTTGTAGGTTCCTACTTTTGTCTAACTGTGCTGTTAGCTATGGGGCTCATCCCAGCATCAGGTCATTTTTTTTCCATCTGGAATGCATCAAACTGCATTAACCATTTTAGTTCAGAGACCTTTCAAGAGTTTTGAGCTAACAGTGGAAATGAACCGGACACTGGGCATGATGACACAGACTTGTAATTCCAGCACTTGAGAGGTTGACACAGGAGGATGGTGAATTGAAATTCAGCCTTAGCTGCATGGCATACATCAGACCAGCCTCAGATATATAGCCAGACCAGCTCAACAAACAAATAAACATCAACTCCCTCCAAACAAACAAAAACAAAAGGAGAAAAAATGGATTTAACATGTAACATGTACTTTGTGTCTAACATTTTATGTTCAATTGTAAGTTTCTGTCGTCTTCTGTGTTGCATACAGATTCAGAAGGTCCTTTGCATACCTGTGTAGTGTTTCCATTACACAATGAAAAGGTATCTTAGTCTATTGATGGTCTTTTGGGTTATTTCCATTTGAGGACTATTAAGATAGAAGCAGCCATGGGTGTTCTGACCCCTGTCTGCCTGTATACCATGAGTACAGTTCCTATCAGTTGTGTGACCAAGGAACTAGTGGGTCACAGAGTGCACAACTGTAACAAACTGTACTTGTTTTTCAAAAGAGTTGCTCCAGTATCACAATCAAACTCTTTGATTTTATTTTACTTTGAGGTATATAAAAGCAACAGAAACAAGTTTATTTATTTTGAGATAAGGTCTCCTGGTCTTGAATTCCCAGTCTTCTTGCCGCCATCTTTCTAGGGCCCCAGGATCACAGACATGTGCTGTCACACCACGTTTGAAGCAAATCTGGATTGCCTTTTGCAGGACCTTTTCATTTGCCAGTTGGTTCTAGATTATTAAGAATCTCAGGCTTCTATTTTGTCCAGTCATACCCTGCAAGCTGCATGAGTTCGTCTTCACTCAACACTGTTGTGCTCACTCTACCTCTTCGATGCTCAGGTGACAGACTTCTGAGGCTCCTGAAAGGGAAACAGAGAACTCTTTCAGTAGGTTTGCACATCCTGCTCACCTTGGTCTCCTTGGGTACCAGAGGCCCCGGGCTGTGCAAACCCAGCCCGCTCCTATACGGGCAGCGCAGGGCGGGTCCGGCTCGGAGCATGCGCAGTCGAGGTGGCGCATGCTCCTCTGCACGGCGGGCGGGAGCGTGGCGCGCCCTTAATCGCACTCGGAGTGGGCGACGAGTGTCTCCGTGAAATCGGATGCTAATAAAGTTCGCTAGAAAAATCGCAATCGTTTTTAAAGAGCGGAGCGAGCGCGAGGCGTCCGCGGAAAGGAGCTGGGCTCGGTGCTGCAGACTGTGAGGTCCGGACTCGGTGCTGCGAACTGTGGGGTCCGGGCTCGGTGCTGCGGGTACCAGGTTCCGGGCTGCGGGCTCCGTGTTGAGGGTTCCGGGCTGCGGTCAGGAGGTGAGTGCGGCCTGCGCGGCCTCGTCTCGGGGCTGCAGGCTCCCGGGTGGCGGGGCTGGGAAGTCGCTGTGGGCGGGGACCGCAGCTGCGGCGGGCGGCGCTCTCTTCCCGGGCCCTCGTGGGGCTGCCCGCGCGTGGATGAGCTGGACCGCTCCGTTCCATCGATCCCGGCCGCCGCCCGCCGGGCAGTCCATGGTTTCCCTGGAGCGGGAACCCGAGTGTGGAAGAACTTCACTCTGGCGGGCGAGGCAAGGTCCTGTGCTTTCTCTAACGTACGGGCTGTTGCACGACTTAAAAACCAAACCCAGCAACCCTTTCATTAGTAAGTGGACCTTTGCTAACGCGAAAAAGACTGTATTGGTTGCCAGATGATTTAATATTAAGTTGAGAGGGAAGGATATTTATAATTAGTCAGTTTTTAATTATGCCCTGAATTGTGCCTTTCTAAGAACATAATTATTTTTATGCGCCTTTTAATTTATTATTATTTCTTAAGGTGTGTGATTTGGGACTATGTTGCCTTAGCTGGCCTGGTATGTATGTAGACAGGCTGGCCTCAAACCCAGAGATCCACTTGCCTCCTCCTCCTCCTGCATGCTGGGATGCAATGTTTTAACTGTAGTTTCTGAGAATCTCAACAATAATTCCCGGACCTATAATCTGCTTTCACGTCTTTAAGTTTTATTATTTTTTAACTTTCATATGGGTAAAAGTAACCTTTTGGAGCTTTAAATTCATGCAGTTATCAATGCAGTCAAGCTGTAAAACCAGCCCTACTGTCTATTAAAACCTCGTGCTTTCTCTATATTATTACTTCTTATTCCTGATTCCTCAGAATTACTGATGTTTTCAGCATGTCATTTAAGTGTAATAGTGTGGGATGTTGATAACTTTTTCACTGACTGTATGTAATGCCTTTGAGATTCAAGATGCACCTATATTGGTTATTTTGGAAGCCTTCTATCTGTCATCTATTCTACCCACCCACCCACCCACCCGTCTGTCTGTCTGTCTGTCTGTCTGTCTGTCTGTCTGTCTGTCTACCTATCTATCATCTATTTATTTTGAGACAAGATCTCAGATGGCTCACATTAGCCTCAAACTTACTCCAAGTAGCCAAGGATAACCATGAGGTTTGGATTTTCCTGCTTCCACCTCCCAAGTGCTGGAATTACAGATATGTGCCACCATGCCGGGTGTATGGTATTAAGGCATGGAATTCAGGGCTTTGTGGAGGTAGGCAAACACTGTACCACTTGAGCCAATAGTCTGTTCCCACATTGTTTCTTGTATGGATAACTCCCTCTTCTTTTTTTATTGCTAAGTAGTGTTTAATTAGGTGGATGTGCCAAATATACCCAGTTATATTATCTACCATTGAAGGACTTTTAGGTAGTTTTCAGTTTTAGGTGATTATGTATAGAGTTATGATGGGCTGGAGGAATGGCTCATTATTTAAGAATCCTACACCCACCCACATGGGCGGCTCCCAACTTCTCATTATTCTGGTTTTAGGGAATCTGATGATGCCTTCACACAAACGTGCAGGCAAAACACTAATACATCAATATATATTAAAATAAAAGTAAATACATCTCCCAGCCAAGTACTAACCAGATCAATCCTACTTGCCTAGCTTCTGAGATGAGACATGTTCAGGGTGCTATGGCCATAGATTGATTGGTGTGTGTGTGTGTGTGTGTGTGTGTGTGTGTGTGTGTTTCACAGATTTTTGTGTGAACTTAAGTTTTTATTTCTGTAGGGTATTGAGTTGTGTGAGATTTGGGGGATTATATGGGAAATCAGCTCTTCAGTTGTGGTATCTTCAGCCATGAAAACTGTTTTCCAGAGTGGCTCTGTCATTTTGCATTCCTGCAGTTCAGTTCTTCCTCTTTTCTATCCATACCCACACTGGTGTGCCATCGGATATCATGAGCCTTTAGTACCACCGTTATTGAGTGTCTGTGTACTCGTGTGCTATGTACACTCTTCACTCTTGTGTGTGTGCTGCCTATATCTTCTGCTCAGTTTTTTTTTAAAAAATATTTATTTATTTATTTATTTATATTTATGTGCATTAGTGTACTGCCTGCATGTATATCTGAGTGAGGGTGTCAGATCTCGGGAGTTAGTTGTTAGCTGCCATGTGGATGCTGGGAACCGAACCCAGGCCCTCCAGGAGAGCAGTCAGCGCTCCTAACCTCTGAGCCATCTCTCCAGCTCCTGTTTTGTTTTACATTGAGCCCGAGGGTTCTTTCTAAAGCTTTAGATATTTGGTATGCCAGATAGGTACTTTGAAAGTGTTTTCTCCTAGTTGGTGTCTTGTCTATTCATTACCTTCTTTATTTATTATCGTTTAAAACAACAAATGTTTATATTTATTTACTTTTGAGAAAGGGTCCTCAAAGTGTGTACACAGAGTAGTCTTGAACTTGTCACCCCTCTGTCTCAGCCTCCAAAGTCCAGGACTCCCAGGTGCTCACCACCCTTCTGGACTGTTTCTTTGTTGTTGTTTAGGTGGTTTTGTGTTTGTTTTCTTGGTTTCAGACTTTCTCATTAGCCCATACTGGCCTGGAACCCACTCTGGCCAAGGATGAACTTGAGGTTCTGATCCTCCTGCCTCACCTTTCAAATACAAGGATTACAGGTGTGTGCTACCATGCCTGGTTAATGTTTTTGCATTTTGAAATTATATTACTGTGATTGTGCACATAGATGGAATGTGTGAGGGCAGAGATGCACGTATGGTGTGTGCACGTGGAGGTCAGAAGACCACTTCCCCCATAGGATCTGGGTATTGGATTTAAGTCGTCAGTCTTGTGTAGCACACTCTCCTGCTTGCTTGAGCCAACACTGTGGCCAGCATTGTCTCAACCTCCCTAAAGCTGCAACCCTTTAATATGGTTCTTCATGTTGTGCTGTCTCTCAACCACAAAATTACTTTCGTTGCTACTTCACAGCTGTAATTTTAACTACCGTGATGCAAATACTTTTGGAGATAGAGGGTTGCTGAGGGGGTTGTGACCCACAGGTTGAGGACGCTGAACGGCATCCTGTGTTTTGAATTTTGGTGTCTGGCTAGTCAATTTTCCCCTGATGTGTCTTCTGGTTTCTTGACTAAGAACTCTTTAAACCCAGTCAGGAATATACTCTTCTGTAGACTTGCTCTTAAGAGCTGTGACTGTACATATGTGGTGCATTTTAAGTTGATTGTAGAAGGTGACCTTTTATGTTTGCTTTGAACCTCCTCTTCTGTTGCACGGGTGTGTGGATCTCAAGAAAGTTTAAGACTTTCTTGATTTCAAATTATACTGTTTTAAAATTGGACAACGCAGTTTCCTCCAACTTTTTTATTTTATGATGATTCTAGGGGTTAAACCATGCCTGGCAAATGTTGTGCCCCTGATCTACATACCCCAGCCTTCTTTTTACTTTTCACTGTGAGATAGTGTCTTGATACATGGCTGAGGTGATTTCAGGCAGGCCTGGAGCTTGCTGTGGCCTCCTGTGTAGTTAGCTCCATGACTGTCTGGCTGGGTTAAGAGCTTAGGTTATTGAGATTTCCACTCTTACCTAATGGAACATTTTTATGCATGGTAACATTTTTTTTCTACCTGTACTCTTAAACATATCTGTAGGGCTTTTGGATGACTGCTCTGAGTGTTACACTATGTGTGTGTGTGTGTATACACATATTTATGTGTATATGTCAAAGCATATTGGAATTGTTAGCATTTTGTCAGTTCCAGTATAAGATCCTCTTTTTATATTCCTTTTATCTTTTTATTTTTATTTTATATGAATTGGTGTTTTGCCTGCATGTATAACTGTGTAAAGGTGTCACATCTTGGAATTACAGACAGTTGTTAGCTGCCATGTGGATGCGGGGAATCGAACTCAGGTCCTCGAGAAGAACAGTCAGTGCTCTTAACTGCTGAGCCATCTCTCCAGCACTTCCTTTTATCTTATAATTGTCTGAATGATTTTCTTCACATACATTGTACAGAAAGTGATAAGAAGTCTGTTGCATTTCACAGTATTTTTATATCATCTATATTCATCCTTTTGATATTCCAAATTTCTGTCTCAGGAACTTCTTTTTGTTCCTTTGCACAGACTGCAGATGCTTTTAGTTTTTCCTGATTAGAAACTATCCTGACTCCTCTTACACTCCTAAAAGATTTCACTGGGTTGTGGTTCTGTGTTGACAGATCATTTCTTTCAGTGCCCACAAAATGATGTGCTCTTTCTTTTGGTCTTTATGATTGATGTTGTTATTTGATATCGCCATAGTCAGGTATCATGGCCCATGCCTGTAGCTCCTGACACACTTCTTCCAAGGCCACCCTATCTGAGGCAGGAGGGTTGGATGCTGGAGGGTTGAACTCAGGGTCTGTGCACAAAAACATGCCCCTTCCCTCTGAGCTAAAGCTCCCACCCACTTGCAGCTTGTAGTCTCTCTCTCTCTCTCTCTCTCTCTCTCTCTCTCTCTCTCTCTCACACACACACACACACACACACACACACACACACACTATAAATTGGTATGTTTTAGGTCTGGATTTTGTTAGGTCTACTTTGTTTGGGACTCAGTTTGCTCCTTTGAATTTGTGTTTTCTCTGAGTTTGGGATGTTTCAGTGTTTATTTTTTCAAATGCTTCTCATCCTTTTACCCCTCTCTCGTCATAACTGGTGATACCAATGTTAAATTTTGTTTCCTAGTTCTGTGGGTCTTTGAAGCTCTGTCTTTTTTTTTTCCAGTGTGCTGTGTTTCTGTTGTTCAATTGGATATTTTCTATTGTATGATCAAATTCACACATTTCCTTCCTCTGTCCTCCCTCTTCTGCCATTGAGTGTATTTGTCGTAGTTATAATTTTCACTTGTGAACTTTGATTCTTCTGTGTATCTTCTCACTTGTCCTACATTGAACCTGAGGGTAGGAAGGGATCCTCTCTCTATTAAAAGGTTTATCCTGTTTGGGAGGAGAGGTAGTTGGTAGCACTGTTCCTCCTGTGGTCCTCACTAATGCTGCAGTGGATGGGAAAGACGGCCTAGTGAGGGATTGATTACCTTTGAGGGATGGAGAAAGTTGGAGCTTTCTAATAGGCCTCCTCTGATACACCCTCCCCCCAAGAGAAAGAGATGGAAAGGTGGTGAGAAATGAGCCCTGGTGGATAGAGCAGGCATCTCAGTTCTGTGTGCTCTCTAGTGGTGCAGTGGTGGTTGTGTGGGTGAAGAGGGGACCAGACCACCTGCTCTTCCCATTGGAGGTATAAGTTGGCCTTTGGTACCATGGTGTCATCATGAAGGTGTATTTTCTGTCTTGGCTTCTTGCTCAGTTGCCCCCTTCCTGTTCCTTTGACTAACGAGAGTAGCCTTTTATTGAGGTCTTCTTGTTTGTTGGTTATATGACTTCTTCATAGTATAGTTTGAGAAATAAAAGATAAAAAGAAGGCAAAGTAAATTCACTTTTATTCTGTTCCTTGTATCTGCAGCTTATAGCCAGTTGTCCTTACTGTTGTTTCAGAGGCCTGTGTGTTTTTTAGGTAATGTACAGGGATTAGTTACACTTGGAGACTAGAACAGAAAATGTCCAGAATATCTTTCAGAAGTGTTTCTGAAACATATACAAACACATATTTTTTATTTATTTGGGTGCATATGTATTTGTGCACTTGGGAGTATATGTTCAAGTGTCTGTGTGCATGCACAGAGGCCAGATGAGGGCAGCAGGTGTACTTCTGTGTCATTCTCCACCTATAACTTGAGGGAGGATCTCTCTAAACCCCGGGACTTTTGTTTTCTTGGCTAGATGGAAAGCCAGTAAGCCACAGAAATTCTTTTGTCTTCAAGTTCCCTATTATCTGGGGTTACAGGTATATGAGAGACACCCAGCTTTGTTACACAGGTGTTGGGGTCTTAAGGGTGGTCCCCATGATTGTAAAGCATGCACTCTTACCTGCTGAGTCATTTGTGTAGTAAAGAGACTGAGAGACAGTGTGTGCATATTTATTGATCGTGTTTGTGTGTGTGTTTCTTTTTTCAAGACAGAGTTTCTTTGTGTAGCCCTGGCTGTACTGGAACTGTTCTGTAGACCAGGTTGTCCTCAAACTCACAGAAATCTGCCTGCCTCTGCCTCCTGAATACTGGAATTAAAGGCATGTACCACAACAAACTGGCTGAATAAATATATATATATATATATATTCATGTATATATACATACATACACATATGTGTGTGCATATATATATATATAAGTGTGTCTATATATTTTAAGATTTATTTATTATGTATACAGTTTACAGAAGAGGGTATCAAATGTCATCACAGATGGTTGTGAGGCAACATGTGGTTTCCGGGAATTGAACTCAGGACCTCTGGAAGAACAGTCAGTGCTCTTAACCTCTAAGCCATCTCTCCAGCCCCATATATATATATTTTAAAAGGATAAAAATACAAGAATTTTCATGCTGGAATTTTGTTGTAGACATTATTGATTTTTTTTTTCTTCCTTTTTGGAACTTTACAACTTCTAGGGTGAAGAATTGTGAGGCAGAGAAAAAGAAGTTGACTTCCTAAAACCGAGCCAGTATGAAATATAGCCAATGAACAAGGTCAAATCTTGGTAAGAATTGTATATTTGTATTGTTATTCTTGTTTTCTGAGATGACATTCACTGTATAGCCCACACTGGCCTGGACGAAGCAGCTGCCCTCTAGCCTCAGTCAGCCTTGTGAAGGCTAGGATAATGACATTTGCCACCACACCTGCTAGATTTAGATTTGCTCCTGAACATTCTGTAGACCAAAGCTTCAGGGCTGTAAGAGGCTGGTAGATGAAGTCTTGGCTTCATCCTAGAACACTAAAATCATATTTTCAAAACACAGGATCCAAGCATCACCGCCCTTTAAAGTTTTCCTCGGCTCCAACATCAACCACAACAGTCCAGAGATACCAGCATAGGCTGATGGTTCTAACATTTACTTGATATAAAATCACATGGGATTCTTAATATAAAATCATTTGGGCTCTTCAAGTGTCAAGATGGACTTTGCAGTACAAGAGGCTTATGGGGGAAATTCCTGGGAAGGCTGGCTGAAGAGAAGAGCCTTAAGTCTGCAGCGTTCATTTGAGTCTGTGAGAGGAGGATTTCACGGAAGCAGCTCCAGCCTGCAGCTGCTCTGCTGGAGAGCCCAGTGCACAGTGGAAGCCCGCACTGAGCACTGCTGGCCTCTCTCCCTCACTCTTAGTTGTCCTTCAAGCCAGTGTTAGAGAAGTGTGGCCTTGAAAGGCATGAACAGTCGTGTATCCCAAAAGTGGCAGCACATGCCTCTCTGGAAGCGAAGGCTAAGCTGTACCCTTCTGTGCATCTTGGTTTTTCTTGTTTGTTTTGTTCTGTGTTTTTGAGACATGATTCACTGTAGACCAACGATGACTTTAAACTTCCTCTGTCTCCTGAGTGCTGGGATTGTGGATTTGTATCACCATGGCTAGCTTGTGCTTCTCTTCAAAACTAGATTCAATGGCTAGGTCTTCCCAGAAACTCACTTTAACAAGTACTTCTAGAAGATTCTTAGGACCATGCAAGTTTATGAAGTACCTGGGGCAATTCTGAAGACTAGGAATATTCTTGCATTTCAGGTTCAGTCTGTGTAGTAGTGGGTTTTCAGTTAAGGAAGTCATAATATAATAGCCAAGTAGGCATGACATTTTAAGAACTATAGGAAATTGACTTTATATTCTTTTTAGTGTAAAGTATGCATATTCTATTACATTGATTGTCTGATAAACTATAACTGGTCTCAACTAAAGAATCTGTGGCATTAGATAATTTGTGTGGCATTCATTGTAATATAAGCACTGAAACAGTTAACCAAGAATTCAGTGTGACAACTGACTGTACATCATTACACAAAACGTTTCTTTGGGGATGTTTTTTAAAAGATACCTCTAAGCTTGGAAAGCATTTTTCTCGGGTTTTGTTTCTAATAACTGCATTTGTTATTAACATAATAACACCATGTGGGGTTGTATTACATAAAGGGAATGTTTGCATGTGTAACTCAGACATTGCTACGGTTTTCGCATGTATCTTTGGTCAGCAGCTATGAGATGGATATCGTTGCCAGGAAACTGAGTCCTGGAGAGGCTCAGTGATAAATTCAGTACTTCAACTTTAATGCCAAGTCTTTGTCTCTGAAAGAGAGAATTGTGTGGATAAAGCATCAGTGTTTACCTTTCTGAGGTTAACAAGGAAAAAGGTGGGTTGGTGCCTCAGCCTTTGAACAGATTATTGCAATGTAATGTGATTGTTTCTTAATAAAAATAATTTTATTTTAAGTTATAGGTTTGAGGAGACGGTCTGATCACCTGGAATTAGAGCTGGTACAGAAACCATTTCT
Source organism: Sigmodon hispidus (assembly GCA_004025045.1). Classification (NCBI taxonomy): domain Eukaryota; kingdom Metazoa; phylum Chordata; class Mammalia; order Rodentia; family Cricetidae; genus Sigmodon; species Sigmodon hispidus. Next base: position 22,982 of record PVIH01000043.1, read on the forward strand.
GTTGCAAAAATGTTGGAGGAAGATATGGAAGTGGCCATCAAGATGGTGGTCATAGGGAATGGAGCAGTTGGGAAGTCAAGTATGATTCAGCGGTATTGCAAAGGCATTTTTACAAAAGACTACAAGAAAACCATTGGTGTTGACTTTTTGGAGCGACAGATCCAGTATGTACTTGGTGTTTTATCCTTTGGTCTTGATTTGTAAAGTGCCTAAGACTTTGCCAGAATGAGAAAGTGCCTTCCTGTTCCAGCCAGGCAGGAAGTGGCAGTGGCCCCTGAAGCAGGGAGTGCTCTTGGGTTGGTTGGTGGTTTTGTTCAGTTTTTTAAATGAGGCCTTACATTGCCCACAGTGGCTTTGAACTTGCTGTGTAACCAAGGCTGATCCCATACTCTCGGTCCTCTTCCTTCTGCCTCCCAGGCGCTCGTATTACACAGGCTTCAGCTACCACGCCTGAGACAGGTTCTGTTGTAGCTCAAGCTGACCTTAGTCTACCAGCCTTCTCCTTTAACTACCTGAGAGCCAAGGTTGTAGGTATGAGGCATCACGCCAGGCCCGAGGCAGTTCTCGGTGGTGTCTGCTTGTGTGTTTGCTTGTTTTTACTGTAAACTTTAATCGTGGCTCTTTTTTTTTTTTTCTTGTAACTTTTTCCCCTTTTCTCTAATGTTTCCCTCTGTATGTTTTCTATTTATTAGTGACACCTTGGAGACTTGATAAATAATATAAACCGACCCTTGACTGATTTCTACCTGCTGTGGCATTTAGAAGGAACATTTCAACTGTCTTACAGTTTTCATTTGAGAAGTTCCTATTGTTTAGATTGCCTCTTAATTTTTTTTTTTATTTTATTTTTGAGTCAGGGTCTCATGTAGGTTGAGTGTGGCCTTGAATCGTGATCCTCCTTCCTCTACTTTCTAAGTGTCCAGAATTACATTTGCTCATCACCACACTGAACACTATATAGAAGTTAGAGATACAGTAATATACCTTTATCCTAAAGAAATACAAGAGAATGGTTTAGGAGTATTAAATATGCCCACAGAAAGGAATTCCTATTCCAGTAAATCCAAATGGACTCTGAAATACTTGGAAGTGATGCTTTCTGTCACTGATGTTGAGAACCTTCAAGGCTCCTTTAGGTTGTCCCTGACTCACTGCCCACTTACTAACTTGTGGCAGAGATAATGGTCATCATTGATTCTGGTCTGCTATTGTGGTGCGTCCACGTTTGCCTCCTTAAAACATATTGTAAGAAGACTCATTTTGTCTTGATGATATTTGTATTTTATAGTTTTACCAGAAACAAAAATTAATATTTTGGATATTAGTTGACTTTCATTATTCATAGACTTTTAAAGATAGGCTTATTTTATTTTTAATTGTGTGTTTGGGGTGGGCATGTGCACATAAATGCAGATGCCTTCAGAGGGCAGAGACACCAGATCCCTTGGAGCCTGAGTTACAGGCAGTTGTGAGCCGCCAATAGGGCTCTGGGGAATACACTTAGGTGCTCTGTGAGAGTAGCATGTGCTGCTGCTTTTAACCACTGAGCCATTGTTCCTGCCCTTACTCATAGGTTCTTTGTTTGCAAACTCACCTACTTGCTAAAAATTATTTGTAACCACAGAGTTACTGTCTTTGTGGTCACTTATTGGACAGACAGAGGGTTACAAAAACATTTGAGTTATCCAACATGTACTATCCCAGCTGTGGTCATACAAGGTGTTACTTCTTGTTTTAGCCCTTATACAATAAACATGTCCTGTTTTGTTTTGTGTAGTGCCACATTTCACTCTTTCTTTCCTGCTGGTGATTTGACTGTCTCACACGGCCCCAGCCATAGCACTTCAGTTCTGTCTGGTGCTTGTAAGAGCAAGAAGGCTATGTTTGCCTTATGGAGGAGGACACTGTGTTAGATAAGTGTTGTTCATACAGGAGTTACAGTGCTCTCACTCTCTGCTGCTCCTGGGTATAAGTTCAGTGAATTCCTATAGAATAAGGTGTCTTTAAGTAGAAACACAAAACAAGGTTAGATGTTGAACAATTAATTAAAAAAAAAAAAAAGGTAGCTCTTTTTTTTTTTTGTTTTGAGACAATGTCTTATAACATGAATTCAAGATTGTCCTGCCTTAGGATCCAGTGCTGGGATTACAGGTATGCATCGTCATGCTGGTGCTCAGGAACCTGACCTTGTATTGTCCTCAGGAGTAGGATGTCTCTGTATTTGCCAATTCAGTATTCACAACAACATTTGAAAGCAGAGGGCATAGCTCTGTAAAGCACATGACTAGCATTGACTAGCATGCAGGGTTCTGGGTTTGATCTCTAGCACTACATAGTGATACAGACCATAGCTACTGAGGTAAGAATCAGTCATATGACACAGTAGGGGTCCACCAGGTTTGCTGCTTCCTTCCCTATTCCAGTCCCATTTAGGATGATGTAATAAGAGGAGAAAGTGATCTGACCCAAGAATTTCCCTTTCCCAGCTCTGTGGATCTCACTGATCACACTGGCCAACAGAGGATAGTGTCTTGGCTATACTTTCATTTCTCAGAACAGCCCCACCACTTAAAATTATTTTCCTCTGACTTTCAGAGTGAAATCAACAATAGAGCTTTCAGACTTTTTGTGTGAAAAATAAAAATGTACGTAAATCTTTTTCATTTTGTATAAAATAAATTAATCTCTTGTTTCAGAGTTAACGATGAAGATGTCAGGCTAATGTTATGGGACACTGCGGGTCAGGAGGAATTTGATGCAATAACGAAGGCGTATTATCGAGGTAAAATATAAAACTTACTCTTTTGGCTAAATGAAGAATATTGCCTTTTTGGTGTCTTACTTAGGGTTTCTTTGCTATGCTAAAACACCGTGACGGAAAGTAATTTTGGGAGGAAAGGTTTGTTTTATTTTAGAGTGCTTCCACGCATCACAGAGAGCAGTCAGGGCAGGAACTCAAGGCAGGAACTGAGGCAGAGACCATGGAGGGATGCTGCCTACTGGCTGCTTTCTTCTGTCGTCCAGGATGACTGGTCCATGGTGGGCTGGACTGTCCCACATCAGTCATTAATTAAGAGATGCCCTTACAGACCTGCCTGCAGAACAGTCTTATGGAGGCGTTTTCTCAATTAAGATCCCCTCTTCCCAGACATGTCTAGGTTTGTGTCAAGTTGCCAATACCAACCTGCACACTTTGCTTTTATTTTCTTCTTTAAGAATAAAATAGGGCTAGGGTGTAACTCTTTGCTACAGTTCTTACCTGACATGCACTGAGCCCCAAGTTCAATCCCCAGAACCAGAAAATAATAATAACACAGATAATGTTGGCCAGGCACGGTGGCCACACTTGTTATCTCAGTGCTAGGGAGGTAGAAGCAGGGGCAGAGCAGGAGCATCATGGCCAGTGTGAATCCATAGGGAAACTTGTCTCAAAGAAATGAAAGAAAGACGGACAGAGAGAGTATGTGTGAGTTAATTTTAGAGGGTTTTCAAAAGCTCTGGTTCAGTATCCTTCTGAAGGTCTTGTAAAGAATAAACCTTTGTACTGTAGACAGATTGTCCCATATTAAAGTCATAATAGGCCTAGAGGCCGGGGAGACAGAAACACCCAGGAACTGGCCCATCAGTTTCTTTCATGCCTCCTTCCAGACAACATTGCCGTCTGGCTTATTTTCTTCTCTGCAATTGTAGAAGACTTGGGTTTTGCTATTTTATTTTTGGTTTGGTGCTGCTGGGGGTTGAAGCCTTCCTAGGCACATAGTCTTCAAGTCTCCTTCCTCAGTCTCCTAGGTACTGAGATTGCAGCACTATGTCGCTGGGCCTGTCTACTTTAGTAGTTTTTAGGTAACCACAAGTCATACCATTTCTCTTGAATATGTTTATAAGGTCTGTTCTTTGCCAGAACTAAAAAAAAAGAGCATAATGTTACTTGCATTCTAAACACAATGTCTAAATTACTTTCTACTGTTTCCCTTGGATAAAGAGGCTTTAAGTAGCTTTGGTTTCTGTAAATTTATCTGCTGAGGGACTATGAGCCATAGGCCAAACAGCTTGTAATTAATAGTAAGCCTCTGAGTTAATTATTTCATAAGTGGCTGTGAGACTGTGGGTAGAAAAGATTTGTTGGGACCTCAGGCCCAGGCAGGACAGAAATACTGACTACATTTATCATTTTAACTTAAAATGGCCTTAAGTTTATAAATAGAGCCCTGTTAAAAGCTCATCATAATAATGTCACTAACATAACTAAGTCTTTATCCAGTTATGTTAAAATGGCAAGAAGGGTGGGAAATGGGTCTTCAGTTGTTTCTGTTGCTTTTTGTAATTTACAAAGGTGGACATTTGCCACAGTATAGATTGAACTGAGGAAGAAACAGTAGTAACTGTACTTCTATCTGAGAGGTGCTTTATTCAGCATCCCTCCATGAATTTTTAGGGGTTCCATAAGATCACTGAGAACAGGAAAGCCGCAAACAAGGTATATTGATTTGATTAGAGAAGTCTGGAAGTAGCACAGCTTTTAGCTGTTAATTTGTAAGATTGTAGCTGGCTATGGTTTATGCCTTTAATTCTAACACCCAGGAGAAAGAGGCAGCCATTCAATATCTGTGAGTTTGAGGCCAGTCTGATCTACATAGAGAGTTCCAGGCCAGCCAGGGCTACATAGAGACATAGAGAGACCTTGTCTCAAAATAGATAGATAGATAGATAGATAGATAGATAGATAGATAGATAGATAGATAGGAACCAACTTGGATTAAGGTTGATATACCAGTGTTCATTTTTGTTTCCCTTTAGTATTTGTTTAGTGTGTGTGTGTGTGTGTGTGTGTGTGTGTGTGTGTGTGTGTGTGTGTGTATCTATACCACATGTGTACAGATGTTGGGGAGATCAGAAGGTGTGGATCCCTTGGAGCTGGAATTGCAGGTGGTTATTGGCTGCACACCAGGAGTGCTGGGAGCTATACTAGTGTTCTCTCCTTTATCTTCCCAGAGACAGGTTCGTCTGTGTAGTCCTGGAACTAGCTCTGTAGGCCCTAGTGGCCTCCAACTCACAGACCCACCTGCTCTGCCTCCCCAGTGCTGGAAATAAAGTCATGTGCCACCACACCCAGCTTGTCACTAGCATTTTTAACTGCTGAGCTGTCTCTCCACCCTCCATGTGCCATCTAATAAATGGGTTACAACAGCATGAATCGCACTGGGAGGCCATTTGGGATCCCATGTAATTCCTGCAGAACTCTTGAGAAAGTGTACTCTAGTTAGTAGCAGACAATGCTTTCAGTCCACACAGATAGATAAGGGCATGTCAGAAAGGAGATTTGAATCACCCTCCTCGTGGTCCTTCTTGACTTAGTTTATAAAGGAAGGGAGGAAAATGTACATGTTCTCTGTGCTGAAAGGTTCTTATCTAGGTTTTATACCACATACAAATGTATGTTTTATGTAACGTAGGAACTTTCATGAGGAAATGAAAATCTGAAAGCCAGTTAGATGTTAGTGCTTTTGGTGGTAGATTTTTATGAAGAAAGAATCCTGGGAAGAAGATGATAGAAAATTGGGCAAAGTGATTTATTTCCCTTCGTCTCTGTCCCTCGTCACCTCTGGAGACAGTGGTTCCTTCCTACTGAGCATCTTGTGTCTCACATTTAGGAAGAAGACGGGCGACCCTGGGTTTTATGACCCGCTCCAGGGCAAGCTCTCTACAGTTCAGTGCTGTATTTTGGTGTATAGCATGTTCTGAACTCCACCATTGCTGTCTCTGAAATTGACTTTTCTTCTGAATTAGAAGCTCCTGCGCATGCTTTGCGGTGCTGCTGTGCATGCGGTGCTGCTGTGGGGCGGACAGCTCCTTCCCAGATGCAGTCCTCTGTAGGGAATCACTCCTTCCCACTGTCCCACCCACAGCCTCATCCCTGTAGGTTGTCCATTTTGCTCTCAGCCACTGTCTTTCCCAGGGTTGTCCTCTTCTAGCTGAGAAAACAGCAAGTTCCTCATTACATCCTGTGGACATCCAGACTAGGCCTGCAGTGAAGAAGATGATGTCATACAACAGTCCTCACCTCAAAGTAAACAGAGGTGATGTCTTCTGGAGCCAAATATGAGTGACTGTGGGCCAGGAACACACATTTAGGTTTCTCCTGTTGGGTTCTAATGTGGGTGACATCAGTTTCATGAAGTAGCATAAGTAAAGAAAAGTATAAATCATACTTTCCAGATACATGGGTGAGGACATCAGGTCGGAGGATTCAGCAAAGTGGGGGAAATCTCTGATACAGGCTTCAGACACCGACAGCATTCTTAGCTGTGGGGTTAATAGAAGCTAGGAATCTGTGCAGACACTCCCAAATATTTACCTAATAGCCACAAGGATGTTAGATGATACACAGAGATGGGCCATAAATGGCATAAAAGGGCTGAAGACAGCCAAAATAACTTGGCTTTGGACCTGCAACATTCCACCCTCTCCACATCATTGAAGTTCTAATCAGTCATTCTGCCTCTGTAACCACAGCTTCTTTTTTGGAGTCTTGTTCACAGTCCTCTTTTGAACACATGGCAGCTGTCAGACATTTTATTAAGTATTTAATGTCTCCCATTATTACTAGGATGCTCATTCCTAGCATCTGATCTAAATGAGGCTTGAATAGGCCAAAAAGCCATCTTTAAGAGAAAGGAATGGCCAGGTGTGGTGGCACAGCCTTTAGTCACAGCACTCTGGAGACAGATGAAGGTGGAGCCCTGTGAGTTCAAGACAAGTGTGGTCTGCATAGTGAGTTCCAGGACAGCCGGGGCTAGGTAGGGTGACCCTGTCTCAGAAAAGAAAAGAGAGAAAGGTATGCCAGACAAAATCATTAAGGAAGAAATTCCTGGATCATATCAAATCTGTTAGCCTTATTATCTCAGCTGCATTTTTTTGTCTTTTGTGTCTTACATATTACATGTGATATATAATAGGAATAGTGTATACTATATCACATGTGATATATAATAGGAATACTATAAACTACATGTGATACATGATAGGAATATTGTCTAATATATTACATGTGATAGATAATAGGAACACTATAAACTAGATCACATGTGGTACATAATGGGAATACTATAATCATCAGTTGGGCTTCATAAAGTGAAGGTAGCAGGTGCAAAAGACACCCTAACAAACCAAAAAAAATCCCTTGTATGTGTCATCACACCCCTTAATTAGACTAATTATGTTTCTCCTTTGTCTACAGCCATTGATATTTCTTGGAAAATTTTATGTCTGAAACACTTGAAATAGTTCATTATCTTTTAATTAATTCCTGTCTCCTATCCAGTTTTAATGTGTATCGTATGTCATGTGGAGTAGCTAGCTCTAATTTTAGAAGAGATTGGTGTTCAGTAGTATCTAAGCTATTGTATCTTTTTTTTTTTTTGAATAATAACTTAATTTGCCCTATTATCTTAAAATTGAACCTGATTCCCATTTGGAAAAGCTACATTACAGAAGAAGACAGATAACAATGCAGTGTCTTTCTTAATTTCTTCCCAGAATTATTGTTCTTCATATAGCAAACGTTTCTGATGAGGGCAGGGACAAAAAGCCACACCTTGGAGAAGGAAACTTGTGGCCATAACGGAATCTTAGTTCTTGGCTTACATGGATGGAAGTGGACTCTAGTGAGCATCATCTTGTATAGTATCCACTCATTTTCTGTTGGCAGAGTGTGAGTGTTATTAACTGTACCGTGGGTTACCTTGAAGATTTACTTAATCAGGGAACATGGGCTCTTACAGTGCGTTGTATTAAGTTACAAACTCTATCTGTTATTTTTCATCAGATTTCCATAGAGCATTGTCCTAACTTCTGCATTATGAAGTTTGGCTGTTTGCCCATAGCTGCTTCAGCTTCCATCTGTATTAACATTGTTAAGTCCGTGTGAGCTAAGGAACTGCTCTTTCCCACCTACACCTTTGACTTCCTCCTGGAAAGCTGTCCGGTGTCTTTTAATCTATTCTTGTAATATGTCATTTTCCTTTACAAGACTTTCCGAGCTTCCCCCCTTCTTTTTAAAACTCATTTTTATTTTATGTGTACAGGTGTTTGCCTACTTATCTTTAATGTGCACTACATGTTTGCATTGATCTTGAAGGCCAGCAGAGGGCATTTCGGATATCACCGAACTGGATTTATAGGTGGTTATGAGCCACCATGTAGGTGCCAGAATGTTGCCTGGGATTTGAAGTTATCAAGTTAGTTCCTGTAGATAAGAGATGATGTGGTGGGTAGGTTTTGTTAGGTAAAGTAGTGTGAGCTATCTAGGCCACATTTACTGAGCAAATGGTCATCTGACAGGTTATGTTGCCACAGGACACACAGGCAGCTTCAGCAGAACAACAGTTATAGCCAGGATCCGACGGATCTTTGTCATTCTAGTATTGGTGGTAACACAGTTCATTGGTTAGATCGAGTTAAAATAGTTTTCTTCTTTTATGTTTTCAGGTGAAGAGAATTTATTTCAATGCCTTGGCTATAGAGTTTGAAACTGTAAAGTAGAGGCACTGCCAAAGGGGAATGAAGTAGGGCTTTTCCTGGAAGTTTTTGAAAATCCAAGTTATACGGAATAAGAATATACTGTGAGTAGTGAGAATCCTGAATCTTTCCAAGCATAAAGGCGTGGTTCAAGTAACGTGGGAGGCTTGGGTGAGAAGCAGACACAGCAAAACCATGGCTAAAGAGGGCACTGTGTTATTCCAAGTCTTCAGTATCAACTTTTTTTTTAGTCATCTAAGGAAAAATACTAAAGTGTATCTTAGAACTTTTCAAGACATTCCTGAAGGCCATGGGTTAGTCTTTTATCACTGTTGAGTTTTGTCACTATGGCCCTTATTTGATGGGGCAGCAGAAAGGGGAGCCTTCTCTTCCTGGAGTCTGGACGTGCCCCTGGAGGAGGTGATGAATGGCTGAGGTGAAGACAGGCAACCAGCTCACCCTGGAGTGCGGCAGCACCGGAAGTAGTTCAAGTATCCGACAGGGCCCTCTCCCCTAGCCCCAAGGGAGTCACCCACGTGGTTTCTTTTCTCATAGTCAGAATTTTCATTTAGTTTTTCATCTTGTGGGAGCCCATGGTAGAAACATTTTGTGATCAGTTAAGAAGTTTTAATTCTCATTTCCCTACGTCCACTACCTACAATAGTGTGTAATGTCTCTCTTTAGCAGAGACGATTCATTTATTCCCTCATGCCCACAATGTTAGGTGTCCTAATATAGGGCTAGCATGCCTCGATGCTGCCTTTTGCTTCAGGTCTAGCAGTGTGGTTCTGCTTGTTCCTGTTTAACTTTACGTAGAGTTGAACAATTAATAAGTAGTTTGTCCTATGAATCCTCTTAATTGTGTGGGCTTATTTTGTTTTAGGAGTAAGAAAATTCTTAACAGTAGCAGAAGTGCAGTTGAAGAGTTATGAGAAGTCTGGAAGAAGTCTATAGAACCCAGGTGTTCATCTTCTTGTGACAAAGTGTGGTTTGTGTTCTGACACTTTATGGCTAGTAGCTAGAAGATCACATCTTTGAGAGTTATCATGAGAGAGTCATTGGCTTACTGTGTCAGAGTAGACTCATGAAAACATAGTAAATCAGATTTACATGTGGGACTCTAAGTGTATCCCCCGAGGCATCAAAATGCACATATATTGTTGATTCTCCCACATGGAAGCAAACAGGGCAACTCCAAAAGACACTGCAAAGACCTGGCAATGAAAAACAGGTTGATTTCAGAGGAAGGTTAGGTAACAAAGCGCGGGGATGGTACCACTGGCTGCTGCAGAGAGGCTTAACTCATGGCATGTAGCTCCTGCACAATCTCCATTCTCTTCCCTTGGCCTCCTTGTTAGTACTAGGGTGGTGCAAGGGGTTAAAAGCCTTTCTTTCAGGATTCCTCTCTGTGGGGGTTGATCCCTACGAGGGCCTCTTTCCTCTTTATATGAGGGTCTTCTTGTTATCTCAGCCAGGGCAGCTGATCTTATGTGTCCCATGTCTGTGGAAGATTTTGTCCATAATTCCCATGGTACTTGTGAAAGAAGGCTGTTCCATTTCCTCTTTAGGGATCGATCTTCTGACTCTTTCATGGGTGCTGTGGAGACAGTGGGGGACAAGTTTTCTGTGTTCTCTTAGTTTAAAATCAGTTTTCTCTTTTTGGAGAAGGAGCTATAAGAAGTTATGTTCTAACAGTGGACAGGAACACAAATCACCAGTAGAAGACTTGATACCCTGCCATTTCCCCAGTTGAGAATTTACAGGGTTTGTTGTAGAGGCAGCTATGGGGAGCTTAGAAACTTCCAGCATTTGTGTCTTATTTTTACTGAGGGAGAAAGTTTTTAAATGTGGGATTTAAAGCAGTCAGTATCGCTGGTACCCAGCAGGGCCTTTGCTTTCTCTTGGTTAATAATTATCTCTACTTCTCCCAAGGTATTACTAACAGAAAAGAAAAACTCCAGATTCCCCCAGAGCAGCTGTATTCCAACCTGCTGTTTTCTTTCAAGGTCTGTCAGGATGGGTGTCCCTTTTGGAAGAGCATCAATTTCAGTTTCTTACAGTTTTGAAATATCCAGGCCTTTTCCAGTAGACAAGTAGCCTTGTCTCAAGATGGGAGGAATTAGTGGGTCTCTTTGTCAGGAAGCTTCAAGTTTTTATCATAAGTTTATACTTTGGGCAGTGAGTTGATCTGCTAAGGTGACAGGGGCATCTGGGGGGAGTGAGGTCCATGCTGTATCATTCCACCTGACCAAAGTAGTCAGATCTTCCAGGCTTTCCTTAAGTGCAGAATTTAACAAGGCATCACTTTGTTTTGTAAATACTCGGGAATTTTATTAATGAAAATCTAAGTGCCAGCCACAAGATACCTCCCTGGGGTCAGGGATGCCCCAGAGGTGACCGGAAACAGCACAGGCTCTTGGCATTTCTCATGGTTTCCCACCATCAGCACAGGCTCTTGGCATTTCTCATGGTTTCCCACCATCTCCAAATGTTAAGGCTCAGCTCCCTGTGGATAAGGGGCATAAAGGAGTCAATCTCCACTGACCAAGAAACTCTCCCAGACAGCTAGCTTTTGTGTGGCTGAAAGGCACTTTGTAGGCTCTTAAGGGAGAAGAGACATCAGCTATCTCCTTTAGCATTAGACCTTGTATGCTACAGTATGACAGACATCCCTGGCGACATGTGCCTACTGGTGCAATAGGGCCTGACAGTTATGGAAGTGACCAACTTTTTTCTGATTGAGTATGGAACTGCTTCACAGGAGCAATTGCATGTCTGGCACTATAAACTCAAGAATCCCATGACTGAGGAGATCTTAGGTCCTTGGTGAGGAAACCTATAGTTGATTGTTAAATGGTACGCTATCAAATTGCCTTTAAATTATTTGTGCCTATATTCGTAAGTCAGAAGCTGTTTATGTTTTCGGTGGGTTATGGTTAAAACAGACATTCCTAATAGACAGAGTGCTGAGGTAACTGAGTGCTCAGCTGAGGGTTAGCCATCTAGTTCACCCTCCCCCATTCATGGTACAGGAGACATCATGTACAGGGGTGGAAAGTATGTGGGAGCTGGCAGAATGGAAGGGGCCTGTGTAGTACTGACTTCTGGGCTATTGTGCTCAATGCACCCTGGCTGTGATCATCTGCTCAAGACATGTAGGACATCAAACCATTAAAATTCCAGCATGTATGAGGGAAGGGCCTGACACACTACCCCTAGCTGAGGAGCTATTGCCAATTGCCGGCTCCTGAGTGTCAGTGCCCTTCAGTGTAGGTTGTCCACATCCCAACGAGATGAAGCTAGATATGCGTCTGGTTGAAGGCTCTCTGTCAGGTGAACCATTGTGCTTGGAGATCTGTATGCTGTTCTCTTTCCAGAGACTGGAGTTGGTTTTAGGGTTTACTTTTGTTATCTCGGCACTAGTGTTGGTGGCTCTGCTTTTATTGGTGTGCTGTTGGGAGGTTTGTGTTCTACCTACTTTCCTTTACACGGGGTGACTCCAGTTTCCTCCTATAGTCTATAAACAGTTTTTTATTATGTTGTCTTTGAACAGTTCAACAGTTTCTCTTTGAGCCCCACCCCCATCCAGTGATTTATTTGGGGGTGTGATCCTAGAAAAATAGAAGTGGGGGGAGCCTCAGTAGCCTTACATAGAAATAATTATCACTGGAGGAAACTAGTCTATTTAAAGAACTTTAGAGCTGCCTTAGGAAACTGAAGGATTTACCGGGTCCTCTTGGGAATACCCTACGAAACCCAAGGCCCCTGAGAAACAAGAAACCACAAATAAAAACATAAATCCCTTGAGGCACAAAAAGAGGAATGTGCTTGAGATGGTGGTAAAGCAGTGACTGGGACAGGATGGGTCCCTGCAGCTGTCCCACAGGAGGGGACACAGGAGGGGGACACTGTGCCTGGGACAGTGCCTGCCACCTGCTTAGTTACTCTCAGGCCATTTCAACTGCTGCATCAACCCTAACCCTAACCCTAACCCTAACCCATAAAGGTAATAGTTTTATAGCCTATTCTTGTGATTAAATATTTGTATTTACAATATTATTTGTAGTGTTAATGTATATTACAATTCAAATAAATATACAATATTCAGTCATAGTAGTAATGTGACTGTCACTTTATTTCTTCCTAAGTCCAGGACCTCAGTGTTCTCTGATATTGTGTAGTTAGTTCCTCAGTCTGAACCATTTGCAGCAGTAATGCACGGCTGCCTTTCTTATATTCTGTATTCTTTTCTATTCGCTCCAGTCACACACAGTCACTGCTTTGGTCTTAGAATTTCCCGGTAGCTCAAGAGGCTCTTGAATCTTAGAAGGAAACTCACAAAAGGGGGAACCTGGAAGGTAAAAAATAAAACATGCGATTCCAGAAAGTTCTCTTACATTTTAAGCAAGGGCACAGTAGAAGCACTGAACTGGACCATTCTGGGTAGAAAGAAAAGGTTATCTTTCTTTCTTTGAGAATAGAAGACAGCAACTGGACAGAAAGCCCACGGATTTCACATAGCCAGCAAGGTGGTCTGAGCAGCTGGTAGGATAACAGGGATCTAGATGCCCTGCACAGGGTGGTTCCTAGGAAACAGAAGGATGCTGAAGAATGCTGGATTTAGGCCAAGAGCAATGGTTTTGCTTACCCTGTCAGAGGCCTTTGTTTCTTAGGACATTGTGTCCGGCACTGCTGGTGGAGAGTGCGGCAGAGGGGCACGTGGACCTCAGCAGCAGTTTTGTCACCAGGGTGTGGGAATCTACCCAGAGTTGCAGTTTCCCAGGAGGTTGCTGTTTATTCACTTATTTTTTGTTTTCAGATAGGGTCTCATTATGTAGACCAGGCTGTCCTCGAACTTGCTACCGTTTCTGCTTCTGCCTCCAAGAGCCATGAACCACCACACCCAGCTCTGCTTTCAGTGTTAGAAATGATTAGCTTACTGTGACAGTCACTAGCTAAAGTTTGTCAGAACAGTGAGTGAGTATGTGGGTTCAGGGCACTGTTATCCCATTTTTGGATGATTGTGCTTGCTCGCTGGTTTTATGTCACCTGACCCAAGTGAGAGTCGTTGGAGGGGAGGGAGAATTGAGGAATGGCAGTCTGTAGGGTTTTTTCTTTAATTACCGGCTGACGGGAGAAGACAGCCCACTGTGAGTCTTGGATTCTATAAAAGGCAGGCTGAGAAAGCCACTGAGCAGCACCCTCCATGGCCTGTGCTTCAGCTCCTGCCTCCAGGTCCCTGCCCGTCATGACGGCTTGGATGGTGAACTGTCATGAAATTAGTTCCTTTTCTCCCATGTTTATCTTGATCACGGCATTCCATCACAGCAGCAGTCACCCTAAGACAATCACGATATTGTGACTAAAATAGTACAATTTCAGAGAAAGTAAACTGTTAATTGTTTCTGAGATCTGTTCTGTAAGATGACAAATCTTCCCATGAAGCTTTCAGCAAAAACGTGTCATTCCCGCTTAGCTTACTGCCCCTTCTGCCTCTCAGCTGGAACGAAGCCATGCTTTGTAATGTTTTAACTATAACCTGTTGAGTTGGAGTTTACTTTGACACTTTGGCCATAACAACCTGTGCTTGTTGGAAAGTCCACTGACATATGGGCAGATTGCTGAGCGTGTGTGGTATTGGTCCACTGGAAATCAGACTGAGTAGGCGGCAGCTGTCCAAACCCTGCACACAGTTGCTTTGCTGATCTGGTAACAGTTTCCTTCTGCGATTACAGGAGCCCAGGCTTGTGTGCTTGTATTTTCTACCACAGACAGGGAATCTTTTGAGGCAATTTCTAGCTGGAGAGAAAAAGTAGTATCGGAAGTTGGAGATGTACCAACTGTGCTGGTACAAAACAAGATTGATCTGCTGGACGATTCTTGTGTCAAAAAGTAAGATGACTTCTAATTCTCACCCTCCCTCCCTCCCTCCCACTTCTCCCACATTGTTTTGTGACTTTATAGAGATGCATTTTGTTAACAGTTAAGTAAACGACTGATGTTTGTCCCACAAGAGTGAAGGTGAAAGTCTTGCTCAAGCATTGAGCACTCAGCTTTCCATGCGTTTAGTTAAGGGGGAACCATGTCCAGCTTCTTCAGAAAGGACCCTGCCCCCCTCCTCCCACCCTTCCCCTGCGCGCACACACACTCACTCACACACACACACATACACACACACACACACACACACACACACACTCACACTCACTGGTGTGTTTGTTTGAATTCCCTTGCAGTGAGGAAGCTGAGGCCCTGGCCAAAAGGCTCAAGTTGAGATTCTACAGGACGTCTGTGAAGGAGGATCTGAATGTGAACGAAGGTAAAGCGCACCCTTAAAAGCAGCAAGAAACTTGTAGGGTTTAAAATAGCTATTTCTACTATTTCTAAATGCTTAGAAATAGAATTGCAAAACAATCTGAGAACAAAATTTTCTTCTTGTCACATTGTTAATTTTGGAGGTATTCTGTTCCAAGGGTCCTTTTGTTTTCTAGCTCTTAAAATCTAAGCCATAGGGCCAGCAAGATGTCGTGGGAATGAAGGCACTCACTGCCATCTCTGTCAGTGTGTCCCCCCCTGGAATCCAGAGTGGGGAAGGAGGACCAGCTCCCCCACCGTGCCTTCCAGCCTCCACGTGCTTGTGCCACACAGAGTAACTAACTGAGAGAAACATTCTAAAACAACTGAGGTGTAAGCATGGCTGTATACACTATATATTTCTCGTGTATAACTTCTAGAAGTTACTGAATTGTTTTATTATTTCACTGTAGTAGAGACTCCACCAGACAGCAAAATTTCTTCAATATTTTCTAGTTTAAGAAAATAAGGTTGGGACTGGAGAGATGGCTCAGAGGTCAAGAGCACTGACTGCTCTTCCAGAGATCCTGAGTTCAATTCCCAGCAACCACATGGTGGCTCATAACTATCTGTGATGACATCTGGTACCCTCTTCTGTATACTGTATACATAGTAAATAAATCTTTAAAAAAAAAAAAAGAAAGAAAGAAAAGTAAAGAAGGTTAACTGGGTAGTGGTGGCACACACCTTTAATCTTAGCACTCGGGGAAGCAGAGGCAGATGGATCTCTGACTTTGAGGCCATTTTAGTCTACAAAGTGAGTTCCAGGACAGCCAAGCATGCAGAGAAATTCTGTCTCAAAAAAAGAAGAAAGTAAGGTTGAAAAAATTTTTGAGATTTTTCTCATTCTGGAATTTTCATTGTTGGATTGCATCTGGATTCTCATTTGGGTCTTTATTCTGTATAGTTTTCTTCAGCCAAAGAAAGTGGATGTTTCTTTCCACACTGAGCTACTTTAAGCAGAGCACGGGGGCTGTTGTCCTAGGACTTAGAAAACCAAGACAGAAGTTCCAGGCCGGCCTGGGCCTTGTCTCAAAACAAAAGTGGGAAAGGATGGTCCTGTCAGTGTTGGTGGGATCATTCATCATTATCCTTGGTTTCCAGATAGCGGAGCCAATGGGTCCTGCTGTACTCCATGTCTTTACAGTTACTGCTGTTACCACTGTACTTCTCAGATATTGCTCAAATAACTTCTAAAAGTTGAATTTTTAACTAAATTGTATGCTTCTGATCTAATATAATTTTAAGTTTGTGTAGTTAAGTATAAAAATTATAGTATGAAAATCGGTTTTCTTGTATAGTCATACTCTCTATGTGTGTTTATTCTAGTTTTTAAATATTTGGCTGAGAAACATCTACAAAAACTGAAACAACAAATAACCGAAGATCCAGAGCAGACACATTCAAGTAGTAACAAAATTGGTAAGTGCTTGGGAAATTTCAGCCTGTGTTTACCCAGCACTTACTCCATTTATTGTGTTGTGTTTCTTTTTTATATGTAATGTGCTCATTTCTTTAAGAATGTGAGTTAGGCAAGGCAGTGCTAGTGCACGCCTTTGATCCCAGCACTTGGGAGCAGTGGCCAGCCTGGTCTACAAAGTGAATTCCAGGACAGGCTCCAAACTACACAGAGAAACCTGTCTTCAAAAACCAAAAAACAAACATGAGTTAAAACTGTTAGAATGAGACTGCTAAGCTCAGTGAGTGGTAGCTCTGTTAAAAGAGTTTCCTTACTACCGACTTTCCACTTCAGACGGCAGACACGCCAGTACTTGTGAGAAGACTGGGCTTACACAGACAGGCCCCAAGGCATCTTCTCTTGTGAGGCTGTCACACTCTCCGGCCTCTCCCTCCTGTCTCACTACTTGTTACTGATCCTTTCTTCTATGTGAGACACTAGCACGGTTGTCAGGCCCTGAAGACTAGGTTAACTTCTTTGGATTTTGGCTTCCCCAAAGATGACAGCCATGATGGGTACTCCCAGGCTTCTGTTAAGTACATTGTATCCACTTTTACCCTCTCTCACAAATACCTCCTTCAGCCCTTTCTCGGCTTCTGGCTTCTTTTCTTTTACTTAGCCATTTTTATTGCTCATGTTCCTGTCATGGGACACCTCATAGCCATGTGAAACAAGATGGCGCTTGTGCATGGTAAACCTGGCTAAGGTGTTCTTTTTGGCCCCACTCTTGTCTTCTTCCATCATACCAAGCAGTTCTTTCTTCTGATAATATAGTTTTGCGTGTGTGTGTGTGGGTGTGTGTGTGTGTGTGTGTGTGATGGTGAGGGGCATTCTTGCCCCACAATTCTGTAAGCATCCCGTTTCTTGGCTTCTGAAGAGTTCTTCCCTGAGCATACCCACTGTTCTCTTTTACCTTTGCCTCTTCTGTGGAGAATTATCTCTCCCATCTAATGTCAAGGAATCATCCATTATTCAGTACTGTGTAGAAAACTCTCTGTGAACCAGCCTTTCCTCTAACATAGTGAAGTCTAAGGCCAGACTTGTAGGCTTGTCCACCGCTTTGACATTTGTACTTGTTATCTGCAGAGTTCGTGCTTGAGAACCTTAAAGTTGAGTTACAGAATTATTCCCATATCTGAGATAAGCTTAAGGCTTTGTGTTACGTTCTGGTCATTGCTATCATTAACTTCAGTGGCTTGGTGGATGTACAAGGTAAAGAGCGCTGTACCTTTCACACATAGTTTTTCCTTCCTTTGAACAGATTTTGGGTCTGTGTTTACTGACTAGCCTTGAATATAGTAGGTCTTGCTTGGGTATGGTGATCAGATAAGCAACATAAAAGGACCTTGTCTGTAGAAACCGAGATCTAAGAAGAGCCATTGTCATATAGCATGACTGTATATTGCATATCACCTATTGGACTGCAGCTTCCTTTGGGCAGGAACTGATCTTGGATTCTGTTTCCTTGATAGTGTCTATGCCCAGAGTTTCACGTTTCTAGATGCTCAGCAGTTCATAAATTAGAGGTTCCATTTTGTGCATGGCATATTTCAAAATGGAAATATAATAACTTTCTCTACCTTTCACTTGTCACTTCCCCTTAAGGCCAGTTTGATTGTGATATTTTAGCCTCAGGATGCAAAGAAGTAATGGAGGTGGCTAGTGGCAGTGCACACAGGGTTCAGTAAAGCGCCACTGTTTGCTTCAGATGCACAAGAAGTACAATAAAAATGAGAACGGGAGGTGCCTGGTTACATATCCAATTTTACCAATAAATAGTATGTATGTGACAGGTGACTTTGAAGTTTATCAGTTAATTCTGTTTTTCCCCAATTTAACAGGTGTCTTTAATACATCAGTTGGAAGTCACTTGGGTCAGAATTCAAGTACCCTTAACGGTGGAGATGTCATCAACCTTAGACCTAACAAACAAAGGACCAAGAGAACCCGAAACCCTTTTAGCAGCTGTAGCATACCCTAAAGTGTCAGGGAGGAGCGCAGAATCGAATGTGCAGTTCACTGAGAAACGCACCCAGCATCACGGTGTGTGAGTCTCAACGGACCTTGTGCCTCGCTCTGAAAGCTGACATTGTAATGTTGCCCTGCAGCACTTCTCAGAATGTAGATCAAGACCTCTGTTGGAAAAGGACTGCCTTGTGGACTCATTCTAGTTTTTTACATTAGACGAAGCTTCTCCTGTTTTTGAAGGGACACCATAGGACATGTCAAAAAAACGGGGGTTTGCTGAATTTTAAATGCTGAAAACAAAAATGAACAACTAACTATACTGGTACCAGTTTTACTCTTAGGGACCAAGGGGAGAAGACAGCAAGCATTCTTTTTCTGGAACTGGTCATCTAGCTTTTCTGGAACGTTCATTCTGAATGCTTACTGAAGGAAAAAGTCAGACCTCTGTCAGCCTGCACTAGTGTGTTGTCAGTGGTACTTGTGCAATATCTCTGAAGTGCAGACTGCAGGAGTGTGTATGTGACTCCTGGCTCCGGCAAACAAAGATCTGTGCACTAGCAGAGAGTTTGTAGATTCTAAGTAGTTCACTCAAACAACCATTTCTACATTGTGTATCTTTCTGGTCTCACATGAGAAACATATTTTACAAAACAAACTTGGATGTAAATGTGCTGCGTGCCAAAGCAGCCCTCTAATTTTTACATTGCTTTACTAGTAGAATTTGTACTGTGGCATCTTTTAAAGGCAGTTTCTCTCCCAACAGTGGAGGTGAAGGGAGTGTGAACCTCTGAATGCCAGGGCCTCACACTATCACAAGCTTAGCCACATCCTCAGGTCCCCAGTATCCGATGGCAGCCACCCCGAAGATCCTGGGAAGTATGAGCACACTAGCTTCTTGGCTGCTGACTGAGACCCCAACTCTGAACTTTGAAGATAAAGGGAACCATTTTTTCAGAATGTACAAAAGGTAGTCTTTGGTCCTGACCCAGGTTATGGATTTTCTGAAGTCTTGAAACTCTAAAGCATTCTTCTGTTTACAAACCTTATATAGCATTTTAACATTATTGCTTAAATTTTCTGTGGCCTTTGGTTTACGTGGCACCTTATCAAGACGTGTTAGTATAGACGTGTCTGTAGAGAATGACCAGTATGTAAATGATGGTTGCAAACTTGTGAGTTGAGATACTAGCCTGCCAAAGAGAGATAATTTCATGAGTTCTTTTAAAAACTGATTTTTCTTTATTAGTTGTTTTGTTTTTAAAGTATCAATAGCACCTTCCTACATTCCTGGTTTTCATGGGACTTCAAAATATATAAAAATGAGTTTTCTTGGAAAATGTGCTATGAAGTCATTTTCTATTATTTTTACTAAAATATATAAATGTTTGGTGTATTTCTCTTGTTCTTTCTTTTTTTTAAGTTTATCCCCATTGTACGACCCTCAGCCTGACCAGATTAATATCGAGAGCATAGTAGGAAGTCACCAACTGCCATTGTTCCGAAGTCCAGACTGAATGCTAGCATCCACCCCCAAATAGTGAAGAGGTTATTTTGTGTTCTTGGTGTTCCCATTGCTGGTGGGGAGAAGAGTCAGGGGATCTGGTTCCTAACCAGAGTACCTAGGTACCTGCTGAGACTTACGTTTTTTTCTCTCCTCAAATACAGTCTCTTTAGTTTTTGCACAAAGTATATTTAGTGGCAGATAATCTTAATTGTCATTTTTAATTGGAAGAATTCATTATAGAACATTGTTGCTTTATTCAGTCACTAAATGCGTGGTAAAGGGTTGTATGATACTTTGACCCAGACTGATGATGGCTGCTAATTCCTTATAATTGGTAACAAATTTTTATGTATTTTATTTTATCTTTTTTTTTTTTTTAAATGAAAGTCTTTGTTACACGTTTGAATTTTTACTTTGCATTGCTATATTTTATACTAAACTATAAAAGGTCTAAAATCAGACAATTAATATTAATTTATCAGTGTATTCAATTCTGAAATCTCCAAGGGTCAGATTGGTTTCTTTTGTGACTGTAACTTTCAAGGACTTTAATATAGAATCCTGGTGACCCCTGAGGAGGTAGAGAGCCCTGTTCAGGACTCCGGGCTGTTGGACATCCCCAGTTTTTTTAGTTTCAGGCTCACAGCTATGGAATCATTGCCATATCTAAGAGTTCCTCAGGCTTCTTCTTCCAGTCTGCCTATGAATTAAAAAGTATATAAAACAGCCCATATAAAGCAGTACAAATAAAAGCAGGTTGAACTGTTTCTTTTTATCCACTCAAAGCGACAGCACACGTCATTTCCATATTAACACTAACACTACCACAAAGAGGCTGTGTGACCCTTCCCTGCAGAATAAAGACAGTATGGCCCCCACTAGCTGCCACCAGGGACTGGGGGCTTGTCAGAAGATTTAGGATGAGGAGTTGGCCTTAGAACCTGATGTCTCACCATGAGGTGCTGCGCTCTTGTAATCTAAGATGTTAACCTTTGGAGTGATTCTGGTACCCGCTGTGAGGTGCTCTGGGAATGCCTCATTAGAGCATCTCTTGATGACTGGCTCCAGGGGGCCCACAGGGCAAGAACTTCCTCTGCTGGAGCCTTTCAGGGACTAGGTGTAGAGTAACATCTTGTTACTCTTAAGGGTTCCACATAGGAAACTTAAAATGAAGTGGTAAATAAACCACAGTGGGGTCTGAAATATCCAGGCACCAAGATCCCAGGTGAACAGTGATTTGGCCAACAAGACTCTTCATTACTACTCCTTTACTGTTGTCTCTTGAAATATCTATAGTAGGATGTTGATAAATGGTATTTTAAAAATAAAATCTTTGGATCAAAGGAAAAACTTAACCCCTTCTATATTTTTGTTACTAATAAATAATGCTTTTGTAAATTGGAATGGTAAACTACTTATATGTATTCATATTGAGTGGTACTTATACCTTTGGGATTAATTTAAAAATGTACTACTTGATTACAATTTCAACAAAGATGAATTCCAATAACCAAAACAATAAAACATTTCGAAGCTAGAGTTTTGTGTGGTACGTGTGATGTGGACTACCAGCCTGGGGTGGAATGCTCAGAAGAGCTAGGTGTGTTGGCAATGTAAGGCCATCCTTGGCTACATGGTAAGTTCCAGACCAGCATGAGCTTTATGAGACCATTTATAACAAATAAATAAATAGGCAAGTATGACTTCTTTAAATATTAAAATAACTTAAAAAGTAATTCACAATTAGCTACTTTGTACACTAATATGCTCACAGTCTGGGTGCCAGTTATTTATTCTTTATTATTTATGTAACTTAAATAATATATATTATTTATGTAACTTAGTAGCAATGTGTTTAAATGTCTTTTTCTCTAGAAGCTAACTTTCTTCTCTAATGTAATCACTACTAGTCTTTTTTCTTTTTTTGGTGGTGGTGTGACAAGGAGGTTTGAGATAGGGTTTCTCTGTGTCGCCATGTCACTGTAGACCAGGCTGGCCTCAAACTTAGAGATCCACCTGCCTCTGCCTCCCAAACACTAGGATTAAGACGTCCACTACTTTCTGGCTACTACTAGTCTTTTAAAGTTATTTTCATGTTTTGACACTTTTGACCCCAAACAACTTTATCCCATATCCAAATAACTATATAGTTTAGTTCATGTGTCAGACAACCCATTCAGCCACTCTCAATTATACACTTAACCTTGATTTTTTTTTTTTTAAGATAGGTCAGAATCTGAACCATAACTGATATAGCTGCCCTGCCGCGCCCCCTGCTGGTCAGAAGGTGGAGTTGCCTGCTCACCATTCTGCAGAACTGTCCAGTTTCCTTGTATGAGTAAACACACACAAGCAGAAAACAGCTTGAATGTATAAACTTACCCATGTCCTGTTGCTGCCTCCTCCAAATCTGCAGCCTCTTTTACCTTACTTTGTGTCCTTAGATACTTGTGCTGTTCACCTTTCAAGCTATCATATAGATGGACTTGAGATAAATTAGCATTTGTTAAGGTCAGCCTTTTGAAAACGACAACTATTTGGTATTCAGATCTTTTTGTGCTTTTTTAGTTCATCAAGTACTCTGTTGCTTCCGGTGACTGGTAAATTCTTTACTTTTTCCAGTTTTAAAAAGGAACTGCTCGAAAGATGGTTCATTGGTTAAGCACACTGGCTGTTCTTGCAGAGGACCCAGGTTCAATTCCCAGCACCCACATTAACAGCCCACAGCTGTCTGTAAAGCCAGTTCTAGGGGATCTAATGCTCTCCAAAGGCACAAGCCTACAGGCAAAACATCAAACACATAAAATAACAATAATTTAAAAACTGAAATGAAACTCTACAAGAGTAGGAGCAGCTGTCTGGCGAGCACAGGACACAGGCTTAAACCCGGCCAGGCCAGTTCCCTCGTCATGACACTGTCCTCTGTTAGCATCTCCAGCCGGTCTCCCTGGCACCACTTTATTCAAGTCCTTCTACGGCTGCGGATGCTTCTGACTGCTCCCTGCAGCTTCTGAATCAGCTCTGCCACGACAGGGTGAGGCCTCTGGGGAGTGGGTCACTGACTTTCAAACTCTGGAAGGCACCTGAGCTCCCCATTTTGACCCTGAAGAAAGGACAGCACCAGTTGGTAGCCTTTGCTCTTCCATTCTAGCCTCTCTAGGTAGACCCCAGATCCTTCAACCCAAACCTGCTCACTTAAAATCTTTAAAATCTGGGCAGCTCTGCTTCATCGAAAATACTCAACTTCCCATACTCTAAAAACTTCGAGAACACTTTTCAAGGAAGGGTCCATGAATTAAATCATTCAAATTAGCAATTTTTAACTGGGCAGAATTTCCCCTCTGCCTTTAGTGAATGCATCTGAGTAGGCTGCTGCAGGCTCCTCTGTCGGCCATGCTGGCCCCCACACTACAGAGCCTGCCTTTAAAGGGAGAGGAGGAAGGCCGCTTGAACGTAGAGTAGAGAGATGGCTCCTGGGAAGCAGAACTAACTAGCAGAGGGGCTGCCCTAAAATGTGTGTCCCATCCTGAGGTTCTGAGGCCTGGACATACTACAGATCAGCAACCCCAAGAGGCTTGGAGCTGGTGAATCACAGTCAAGTCTGTGAGAAGCAATTAGTGAGCATGAAAAGATTCCACTGTGAGAAATGAGAACAAGACAACTCTCGGTGACTAAGAGCACTTGCTGAGCTTGAAGAGGACCAGAGTTCAATCCTCAACCTTCATTTTTCAGGCAATTCACAACTTCCTGTAACCCCAGCTCCAGGGCATGTATCTCATATCCTCTTCTGTCTCTGTGGTATGCGTGCACGTACAGATACACACAAAATCCATAAAGAATGGGAAGGAAATAATGTAAAGAATGAATACAAAGGTCAAAGAGATAGCCAGAATTCATGACAGAAATTCTGGATAGATGTAGAGTGAGTGGATGGGGGAGGGGCATATCTCCCAGGGTAAAGAATACAGAGAGGCTGAGTTTTGAGAGCCAAAGGAAAATGTGTGTATTTCTTAAGCTTTAAGAAGATGGCAAAGGCCAAGCAAGGAGCCCCAGGCCACACACCTTTTGTCCCAGCACTTCATCGACAGAGGCCGGCAACTCTCTTGAGTTTGAGGCCAGCCTGGTCTACAGAGCAAGTTCCAGGATAACCAGGGCTTGTGAGAAACCCTGTTTCAAACAAACAAACAAACAAACAAACAAACAAACAAAAAAGCTAGGCAAAGATCCAGGTGGCAAGAAATATCATGACATAGTGCCTGGTGGCAGGCATCAAGTCTGCCGGTAGGTGGGGATTCTTTCTACAGAGACTGACTTAGCATTTCAGCATAAAAAAGTTCAGCTTAGGGGCTGGAGAGATGGCTCAGAGGTTAAGAGCACTGACTATTCTTCCAGAGGACCTGAGTTCAATTCCCAGCAAAACCACATGGTGGCTCACAACCATCTATGATGAGGTCTGGCGTCCTCTTCTGTAAAAACTGTATGCATAATAAATAAATAAAATCTTAAAAAAAAAAAAAAAAAAGTTCAGCTTAGTAGTGTCTGTGCTGAGATAACAATCCGTACAGATCTCTGTCTTTTGGTATGAAAAATGTCTACGTCTTGGTAAAAGCTGTGATTGAGGTGACTGACTTCAGAGTTGTTGAAGATGGCGCTTTACTTGCTCTATTTAATTTGCCATTGCTGCTTCTTTAGGCACAGAAAGATGACCGTGCTGGTCAGCCTTTCTCAGCAAACAAGGTGCTGACTAAGGAAGGACTTTGTGTCTAATGGTAAAAAGCAAAGCCCAGTGCTAGCGAGTTCGGTGAAATGGATTCTTTTAATTACTGAAGGCAGTAGAAATAGATAAAACTTACAAAAATTTAGAAATATGTTTTTAGGCCATGAAAATGTATATCTTTTGGCCCAATGAACTCATTAATGCAGTTTTATACAAAGAAGACCAAGAACAGAATGAAGCTCTAAGAACATAAATATGTTGTAGTCATAGCAACAGGTTGAAGCCACCCACATATTCACAGAAAAATGACTGGATTTATACACTGCTTACACTGCACACATGGTGATATCAAGCAGCCCATGAAGAAGCCCCTGTGCACTGGAGAGAGGCCATTGTGGTTTGGAGGATACAGAACTTCACTGTGGTAATGTGAGGGTGGGTTTCCTCACATTTTATGTCATGCTTTCACACACATAAAAATACATGTTATGAGATGCATAAAACAGATGGCTCAAAAACTGAGAACATGCAGGGTGAGATTCTGATGTGTTTTCTTTTTATCTTTCTAGGCACACTGTGTGGCGTGAATTCACTGTTCTGATGCTGTGCTCTGTTCACACTTGTGTGAGCGCACTGCCTCAGGTACTGGGTGGATGCTTCATTCACACTGGCATAAACACACTGCTCCAGGGCCTGGTGCTCTGTTCACACTGTGGTGCGTCCACTGATTGCTCTAGGGGCTGGATGCATCTGTATTGAAGTCCAGGAAAGAGCAGCGATGAATTTGTTCCTTTACTTATTTTCCCACATACTGTGTGTGCATCTTCACAAGTTAAATATACAGCTAGAGTCCAATTCAAGAAAGAAATGCTGTCCAAAACTTCTAAGTAGGCGACAGAAATACTTGTAGTTTTATGTGTTATTTGTGTATTTCTCAACACTGGAATACATCCTCATCTGAAACAGTTATCAGTGTGAGGTATAAGTGGTTATGCCTAACAATAAAGAAGAGTTATTTAAAATAGTGGCTTTTCTTCTTTGCATCGTTGTGAGGGTCTGTGGGTTTGAAGACTAATTGAATTTGCCATCAGTGTTTTGCAGAGCTTTGGGACCGGCTCCTTTCGCATGCTCTAATAGTTTAATGGCCTTGTCCGAGTTGTCAATGTTCCTTAGCAGGGTTTCTAGTCGCCTCTTAATTTTCTTCTGATCTTCAAGAGCGCAACCGATCACTATCGATTGAAACTTTTGGTCAACTGGCCCAGGTGGCACCTCAGATGAACACGCACTGTAGAGTGACATTAAGTGACTCTTGGCATTTCCCAGGTCATCTAGGAACTTATTGACCACATCATCTATAATCTTCGTGGCATGCTTCAAGGATTCCTCCTGCTGGGGATTTCGAATTGTTTCCACCGAGACCTCAACAGTGAGGGTTCGTCCCATCAGGCGGTTCGCGGTCAGATTTAATTCCTCTCTTTCTCCTAAACACGAAATGTCAATCAGTAGGAGACAGAAACTTACCACATCAGTAACACCAAGGCATTCATTCATTTGTTGCTACCTTTATTTTGTAAAGGCATTTCTGTGAATTCTTTAAAGGTTAATGTTAAAAATACTACTACAGCATGTAAAATTCACTAGGGATGTGACTGATTACGGAGCTAGGTGACAGATGCCTTTCCTGGAAGGCTACATAGTAAGGGCCAGCCATCACCCTGTCTGTATGTCCACACGTTTGCCAGAGGCATTTACGGCAGGGATGGAAACCAAGTAAATTCAGAGCAGGCAGAGTTTAGTTAGGAGAAGGCTAGGGTTCAAGACAGGGCACAGTAGGAGCTCAGTGTTGCACATAGGATGCGCACGTTTGACAGAATACACCGCACGCCCACTTTCGGCCAAGAAGTAGCGGTGATAGTGGAGGATCAGTGGGCTCCCAGACAAGCCCTGGCCTTCTCCCCTGCAGACATACTCAAGCTGGCCCTGGTGCCTGTCTTTGCCAGTCAATGGAAGCTGTGGTGGCCATGGGCTTGGGGAACATTTTGAGATTTACATAAAACCATCAGCAGCTTTTCTTTTCCAGTCCAGAACTCCCTAATTCACTGATCCTTTGCCACAATGCTGAAGGGACAGACGAGGCAGGGCCCATTGTGCATGGACAGCATTTTGGGTCTGGAGTTCAAGTGCTTATCTCCCCAGCTCCCTCATTGACCTATTTCTCCCTGGGCTGCCATACTCCTCAGCGGCCATGGCAGTGCATTTTACATTCAGTCCTTTGCCCGGCACACCTCAGACCATCTTGCCAAGTCTCCATTTCCACCTTGTTCCTCTGCTTTTACTTTCCCTGCAGTCTGGGACCTCAGGTAGGCTGCATTGATAGACCAATTCCCACGCTTCGGGAGCTTACAGGCTAGCATGGGGTTGGGAGCACAATGACACAATGCCCGCCGTCAGCAGACTGGCAGCTGCAGCTGCTCCCTCGCTGCTATTGATGCTACTGGGGTAGTCACACCCCAAGTCAGCCAAGCATTGACTCACACACATCCCAGACTCCCTAGACGTGCAAGGCGCCCCTCTGTGGACAGCTCTTACCGTCACTAATCTGCCTCATGTCCTGGCTGTTCTGGATACTGTGGATCATCTCCAGAAGGATTTCCTTCTCTTGTTCAACAGCAGTAGCTGCATCTCTCAAAGCTTCAACCCTGTGTGAATTGGCAAATCAAAACAGTTGTTATAGTAACTGCCATCTAAATCAGATCAAAGGTAAAGGAAAGGAAGAAAGCTTTGCAAAAATGCATCACTGGGTACGGTGGTGCATGGCTTTAATCTCAGCACTCAGGAGGCAGAAACAGGTGGATCTCTTGAGTTTGGGGCCAGCCTAGTCTACATAGCAAATTCCAGGATAGCCAGGACTACACAGAAAAGACTGGGCTGTCTGTCTCCTTGGCCAGGGCCACCTTAGAGACCATGTCCATCTGTGTGGACTTGTTCTTCTAAGATCTGTATTTGTATGTTCCAATTCTCTTTTTCACCTTACACTTCAGAACCATCTGGTTCTCTTTACTCTGACCACTCAGAGATAGCCACTCAGGTTCACTTCTGTGACTTGGAGTCTACATGCTCAAGACATTAATTCTTTATTGGCCACAGGCATGGAAATCCTTTGTCCTGTGAGCTTTGTTCAGGATGGCCCTCACTAAATAGACAGCTCCCCCATTCCCGCACCCCAGATAAACTAATACTAACTCTATTACTCAGGGTGCACTGTGCTGTTTCAGCCTCAAACTCCTGGGATCACCCGCATATGTTAGCCTACCAGTTAAGAGTCCTCTTTACTTTATTAAAAATTTGTTGTTGGTCTATGTGCCTGAGTGTTTTAGCTGCATTCATGCAAGTGCATTTTATATGTGTCTGGTGCTCACAGAGGACAGCAGGGCTTGGGGTGTCCTGGAACTGGAGTTATGGATGGTGAGGGCTGGGGCTGGCACTCAACCTCAATCCTCTATGATAGCACCCAGTGCTCTTAACCACTGAGCCATCTCTCCACCTCCTCATTTTATTTTCTTGAGACAGGGTTTCACGATGTAACTGGCTTTCCTGCTTCTGACTCCTGAGTGATAGATAGGAAGAGATCATTTTGGTGTGATTAATGTAGTGTGGCTTTTCCTATTGAAGTTTTAAGTGTCTCTCTCATACTGTGATCATGGTATTTTCCCATATTCTATTTACAGTTTTACCTTCCTGGTATTTGTTTCGTTAGTTCAGTAGAATACACTCTGGCATTAGGCAATAACCAAACAGCCATTTTTTAAAAAATTGTTTACACTAAACCCGGTGTTACCTATATGAAACGTCCCTTTGAGATCTCTCTCGTCAGTATGCTGCCCTCATCCACACACAGTCTTACAACCTCATGGGCTTGTACCTTGCAATAACAGGTAGAACAGCCTCCTCAAAAGTCCTGTCAAAATAAGGTAGATACATATATATGTATATGTATACATATATATGCTATTATCCTGTTAAACTGTATGTTTAATGTCTTTTTTAAAAATAGGAAAATTTGCCATCCTTTTGACAGTGTGGTTTAATTTATATCTCGTCATTTACTTCAGTTTTATTTATTATTAATTTTGAAACATTCTTCACAGTAGCCTTATAGATTTCTAGAAAACTTGTGGATAATGTTGCAGATCATTTTAATTATATTTCTAGTCAATTATTACCGGCTTGAGAATGCTGTTGTTATAGGCTCAGTTTACAACTGGCAACTTGGATTGTATTAAATATTAATGTCGACCTGTCACCACTATCATTTCTTCTGAGTTGACGATCATCATACTGTCTGGAAAAAATATTTGTCTTTTCTTTATAGGATGGCTGATGTCTTTTGGTACTACATTAGACAGGGGCAGTGAGGGGATTTTTTTTTTTTTTTTTTTTTTTTTTTTTGCTTTTTCCCAAATTTAAAGGCAGTAGTGCCTGGGAGAACCTGTGGGTCTGTGTCTTGCTTCAACAGTGTTTGGACGGAGCAGACCCGGGGACTCCTCCTTCGTCAGCTCCCAGCTGCAGCCTCTGGGACCATCTCGTCACCTCCTGCCTTCAGCTCCTAGGACCAGCCAACACTGTCTCTTTGCAGTAAGCTCCATACTGAGAATAAGCCATGACCATCCAGGTTCGTCAGAACTATTCCACCGAAGTGGAGGCCACTGTGAACTACCTGGTCAACTTGCACCTGCAGGCCTCCTACACCTACCTCTCTCTAGACTTCTATTTTGATTGGGATGACATGGCTTTGAAGGGTGTAGGCCACTTCTTCCGAGAATTGGCCAAGGAGAAGTGGGAGGGTACCAAAATGCAGAACGAGTGCGGGGTGGGGGGGGTGGGGGGTGGGGGGGTCGCGCACTCTTCCAGGACGTGCAGAAGCCATCTCAAGATGAGTGGGGTAAACACCCTGGAGGCCATGGAAGCTGCCTTGGCCCAGGAGAACAACCTGAACCAGGCCCTCTTGGATCTTCATTCCCTGGGTTCTGCTCGCACAGATCCTCATCTCTGTGACTTCTTGGAAAATCACTTCCTGGATGAGGAAGTGAAGCTCAACAAGAAGATGGGCAACCACCTGACCAACCTCTGCAGGGCTGGCCCCCAGCCAGCTCAGACTGGCGCA
>PVIH01000043.1:52764-113626 GCA_004025045.1 Sigmodon hispidus
GAGAGTATCTCTTTGAGAGACTCACTCTCAAGCATGACTAGGAGGCCTTGCCTTCCAAGGGGCTCCCTCTGCTCTGCACCAGCCAGCCTCAAGACCTTCACCTGAACCTCTCAGCCACTAGGCAGCTTTGTAACCGCCCTGGAGCCCCTCCCAAGTCTTGGACCAAGCAAAAATAAAGCTTTTTGAAACAGCAAAAAAAGAAAAAAAAAAGATTTTGGTGTAAAATCTGTATCATACATACCACAGAACACTTCATCCGCCACCTCCACCAACTACAGACACACACACACTTTTCACATACAGGCAAACAAACACTGCCATTCAAAACTGGGGTATTGAGTCATAAAAAGCAAGAGAAAAACATCCCACATATTTAAAAGTTTTCTATTTCCAGGCCACTTTCCTATAGGTTACAGCGAGATCATATTTCCAGCTTTTGTGGAGATTATGAGGCCATGGACAGGTGTTCCAACCTAGATCACTAGTGGAAGCTAGATCACTGGAGAGGGGACAATTTCACCAGCCTTTTATTAACACACATCAGCTCATGACCTCCCATTCTCATCCCATTCACATGTCACCCACCTGTCAAACCCCAAAATAGCGCTATGATGTATTTCAGTTACAGCGCGTCTCTAAAGAGCCAGTTAAAGCAGGCATAATTGTCTGTGCAAATCTGGCTGAAAGCAAACAAGAGAAATTACTGGTAGGGCAACAGGCTTCTTCCAGCACCACGGCATTACAGTAGTGATCTCCAGCAGATAGATGTGAGCCCAGTAGGTATGAAAGAGGCTCAGCTGGAACAAATGTGAAGTGTTTATAATTAGAAACTCTAATTATGACTCCAGTGTTCAGAGAAATGATGCAGAGACTCTGAAAGACCAGATTACATTTTAACACTTGTGCTTGTAATAAATATGATGGAAGGAAATGAATGGTGTTCAATAAAGGGCTCATGTACAGTAACCAGGTACAGCAGTAAGTTTGTGGAGTTAATGAAATAGATTAAAAAGGAAACATGGGGAGGCGACTTTTTCTGTGTATAAAGAAGCCATTTTGAATTAGGGATGTAGCTTTGAGGTCCAGAATGTGCGTAGATTTGTAAAATCTTGAGTTTGATCTCCAGGAGAGAGAAACCTGATTGACTGATGGGGAGCTTTTATTTTTCTGAAGGAGTTCTTTATACATAGTAGAAATTGCCAGAGTGGTATATATATCTAAATAAATATATTTACACATTTGTCATGGGCCTTTAATTTGCTGTTCTTTCTTTCTACAACATTCTTCCTAATATTTGGGATGTTTAAAAAAAAAAAAATCTGTGAACTGTTCAAAGCCTCCCCTTCCCTTCCTTTTCCTTAAGGAGACAAATACTTTCCTGGCCCTTGTCTTCGACAGGGTTTCTATTGTTGACAGGTCACCATCACCAGGAGCGATCTGGGGAGGAAAGGGTGTATTCTGTTGACTCTTCCATATCACAGTCCATCACTGAAGGCAGTCTGGGTGCTCAAACAAGGCGGGAACCTGGAGACAGGAGCTGATGCAGAGGCCACTAAAATGTTGCTTGCTGGCTTGCTTCCTTCCTTCATGGCTTGCTCAGTCTTGCTTGCCTACAGCCTGACCTTATGTGGGCATTTTCTCAACTGAGAGACACTGTTTCAATGACTCTCGCTTGTTTCACACCGACTTTAAAACTATCTGGGACAGCCCTGCTCATTTGTTCTACCCCGACCCTCCTTCTTCCTTCTGAGACAGGGCCTCATGGATCACAGGCTGGCTCAGAACACACTTGAACTTCTGATCTGCCAACTTCACCTCCCAAGTGCTGGTATTCAGATGTAGGTAATACCTGGTTTTCCTGTACCAGGGCTCGAATCTAGAGCATCATGTGCACCTTGTTTAATGTTTGTGCTGCGCTTATCCGCTATTGCTGGACTTAAAAACCCAATTCACAGAATTCTATCTTTGTAGCTTTTCCATCAGCCTGAGATTAGTAACTGGATCTTAAATATTGCCGGCCTCCCTTCCTATTAGCTTCTTAAGTAACTAAGATCGGCAGATATAAACATCCAATCTTAATAAACACACATGATGTTTCTTCTCTTGTCAGCAATGGGCATTTCTGTGTGGACTGAGATCCAGGGAGCAGCTCCATGTCCAAATTGGGAAAGGTAGCAAGCACCCTCACATCAGAGCTGACTGGGCAGCACTCCTAAGAAGCTGCACTCTAAGCAGGCTTTGACAGAGACACTGTAGTAAGAATTTTCACAAGCACAAAACTGGAACATCCTCACCTGGTTCCCAGCCCCAGACATGTCATGAGCCTGCAGTGGAGGCGGAAGGGTAAACCAGCAGAAAGGGGACAGATGCAGGCGGGTGTCACCAAACAGCAGCTCACAATGTCAAGGACCACCACCCAAACTGTGAGAACTACCGCTGACTTCACTGAAATTTCCTCACCCAGGACACCAATGCTAAGGAGCCCTTGGCTGTGACCCAAGGAAGCAGAGCAGGAGCAGATTTGAACAGCACTGATGACCATTTTAGTATGACTCAAACACCATGTATGACGTCAGCATGCAGGAGACTCAGGGTGGTTATTCTAGACCATCACAGAAATGGCAAACGTTCACATCAGTGGCTTGATGTGAAAGGAACTTTTTCCAAAACAAGCTCTTAAACTCACAGAGGAGGCTCCGTGTGAGACCCTGGCATCTGCTGCAATTCCTGATACTGTCAGGAAAGAAAGGTCCTCTTTGTCACCAAAAGTAGCATTTCATTCAGAACCACTCACCAGCATGTTAGCCTAAGGCAAGGAACCTAGTCACTCAGTTTTTCCCCCCCTCCACAGGGTCTCATGTATCGCAGACTGGCACGGAACTCATTATGTAGCTCAGGATGACCTTGAACTCCTGATCCTCTTGTCTCTGAGACTGGCACTACAGGCAGGCACCACCATGCTGGCTTTCTGAAGTATCAAACCGAGGGTTCTAAACATGCTAGACAAGCATCTTACCAACTGCGCTCCCCCGAAGCCGCGTGCTCTCACAGCTGACAGAGATAATAACATCCTCCTCCTCAAGGGTTTACAAGGTTCAAATTACAATGTATATGAAAAGTGTTCCTTTAAATTACAGACTATTACTCCTTATTAAATATGGTGTCAGCTTGCCCTGTGAGCCCTGGAGCACTGGAACATCCTTACAGGAACTTTAAGTAGTAAGGAACCAAAGCAAGGGAACATCACATTTCCCTGGCCCTGGGACAGCCAGCCATCATTTTCTGCCCGGATAGACTGGAAAAGAAACCACTCACTATGATCAGTTCTGGGGAATGTACGAACAGCCAATCTCCAAATCCCAGCCATGGAACAGCTTCTTTACCACCCACAGCTTCCAGAAGCTACTCAATACTTGGCACGTACTGGCTGTTCAATATTTACTGAATTAAATGCTAAGTTGATTTTCTTCTCTTTTAGTAAAATGGCATTCTGATGCCAACTGGACAGTTTGAAAAATGATATATTCAGCAGTAGGACACATGGTGTTTGGTCTGAGCAGCCAGCCTTCCCGTGTTCAAATGTGAAGTCCACTGCACTTGACAACTCAAGACACATTGTTTGTATCTGGGCTTCAGTTTCTTGTCTGCAGAATACAGATAATGGTAACTCCTACAGAGACATGAGGCCTAGCATATAGACAGATGCTAACCTGTATTATTTATAAACTAGGACAGGATCACAAAGTAATAAGTTGGATATCTAGTCACCACAAGGGCAGAATCCCATGGAACTGGTTGCAAAAATCAAGAAAGGGCAAGGTTACCTTAAAGAGATGTAGTAGAAAATAATTTTTTTGAAATGTAAGATAGTATAGTTAATATTATAAACTGTAGAAACAAATGGCAATCTGCTAACCGTTTGTAAAGCAGGGCTGAACATTTTAAAGCATTTTAGACATCCTAGAGATCAGTTCATCCTCCAAGACATAAAGCCTTTGGTGTGATTTCAGTTTCTTAAGGAAAAAGTGACTTCCAGTGTCAACAGAATCCATACAACTGAATGGAAAATGCACACCTGGTACAAACCAGTGTTTCCCTGGACCAAATCCACTGCCTTACCCATATATGTATACTAAGGAAGTTAGAGGGAAATCACATAAGCTTCATCTTTTCTCTGTCATCCATACTTAAAAGTCTAATTTTTAATGGTGTCATGCACTGTGGCCCTGACAAGGGCCCCCACACTTTGAGCCCTTAAACACACATTAATCAAGCTCTCCCCCTCAGCACAAATGTTAAATAACAGACCCTAATCTTTTATGTTAAATAAACAGAATCCCTTTTACATTAATCAGAATTGCATTAGAATGAAACACCTCTGGAACTCAAGACTTCCAGGACAATGACTCAGCTTGAAAAAGAGTAACAACTTCCTGAACCTTTTCAAGTAAAAGGAAAAACAAAAAACAAAAACCCCCTGAGCAGTTGAGTATATAAGGTCAAAGTTCAGTGCCAAAGGCAGCATCCCTCTCTCCCCAGAAGGGCTTCAAAGCTGAGGCCTCTTTGTCTCACTCTGGTTGGGGACATATGGTTCAGACTTGAAATTGTGAAAAATGTCACACCTTATGGTTCTTTTCTCCTAGTAGTAATAATAATGAATGCCTCGCTTGTCACAGAGCTGCTTGTTGTAGCCTTCTGTGCAAACACACTCCCGCGTGTTTGGTGGACTAATGGAGTGAGATAAAAGTAGGTAAGACTCTTGAGATTTTGGCTCATATTCTTTTGCAGAACCTGGAGAAAACCAGGGAACAAAATGTTCGTAGTTCCAGGAGTCTCTTTGGGTGCCCTGATAAGATTTTCATTGTACAACACCCACACACAATCAAAACTTGGACAACTTTGGACACATTAACGTTTCCACCAGATACATAAGGTCTCAAAATGTCATAGGCAACAAAGTATTTTACAGCATTTGCTAGTATTCAATTTTGAGACATTTTACTACAAGGCTGTTCCCGAGACAGAATTTTAGGCAGAGTGTGACTTCTGCCTTTCGTGTTTTCAGGCCTGTGGCTGGCACTTCCAAGGTGTCACCAGTATCTTCTAAACCCACAAGCGATACCGTCAGACTGCGGAGGACATCGCACGTGGTTAAGAGAAGGAAGGACCGTTTCCAACTTCTGCACCCCCTAAGGCCCCTGGGGTCTAATTCTCGCTGGCTGCGGGAGGGAGGGGCAGTCTAGAAATGTTCTTACTCTCATGTTACCTGAAAAGTGGTTTAGGGCAAAGAAACTTAGTACAGCGGGAGGGTGGAGGGCGAGACCCACGCTACACTGCTGCCTCCCTCCAAAGAGCATCACTGGAAAGGTGAAAGTTGAAGGCGTGGGGACCACGCAGAGGGTCTTAGAAGTTGGGCAGGCCGCGCTCGCCGGGGTAGGGGGCTCGCCCGCCCGCTCGCCCGACCTCCCGCCCGCTCGCCCTCACCTGAGCTCCAGCTGGTCCAGGCTCTCCAGCAGGCGGCTGGAGCGATCGGCCATGGACGAGGAGCGGCAGAAGCGGCCCTCGTGGGCCTTGGCGCTGATCTTTGCTTGGGCCATGAGCTCCGGGGGTCCGCGGCGTCCACCCGCGGGCAGCAGTGGCGCGGGCCGTACGTCGCCGTCACCGCGGGTGCCGCTGACGCGGACAGCACCGCCCCCGAGGCCGCGCGGCCAAACAAGGGCAGGCGCGGGCGCAGCCGCCAGCACGCGGGCGGGTGGGGGACTCTGACCCGGAGCCCGTCTGCAGCCTCCCACCGGGCTGTCGGCTCGCTGATGCCTTCTGTTGTTTCTCCCAGCACCCACAATTCACAGCAAGGACGAAATCGTGCAGCCCGTGACGTGGGAGAGAAGGTCTCCTTGTGGAACAGAAGACAATCCGGTGCGCCTTAGGGGCAGTCTCAGCTTGCCGGACCTGTCCGGCTAGCAGGCAGGCGCCTAAGACTACAGGGACAGCCTGGACAACAGGGTGCTCCAAATAAGAAGCCTACACGGTCTGGCCTTTCTAATGAAAGGATTATTACCTTCACAGCCAACGTATTTAAATGCTCTTGTGAATAATATTCATTAGCCTCCCGTGTCAGAAGTTGTGAAGGTCAGTAAGAGATAGTAGGGCCATGTCTAGTTAAAGTTGTGTTTTGCCCTCTCAATGCACAGGGCACAGAAAATGGGAAATTTAAAGTTGATTTACAACCTTTAATCAGAACTCAAAGCCATTCCATTACTGAACAGTGAAGCCCCCTACCCCTAACTCATTTTTAATAGTAAGCAACAGCGGGTTTTTTAGTCTTGTTAAATACTGTCATTTCGTGACACAAACGTCTTTTGAATGTCTTGAGAATCTAAGCTTGTGCTGGTCTCAAGTCTAATGTGAGCTCTGGATTGTGTCTCTTGGGCCAGAGTGAGTTCAAAACTAGGCTGGGTAGCTTTGGCAAGAGTCCAAAGTCTCAGAAAATAAAAGGGGTGGCAGACACGGGCAGTGGTACAGTATCTGCCCCGTCCTCGATTAGCAACTAAGCAAGGCAGATGTAATGGAATGAATGAGATGTCTCTCATGCTCTTTGGCATTTGAGCTCTTGGTCCTCAGTCAGTGGCTCTTTGGGGAGGATTATGTGTCACTGAGGGCAGGTTGCAATAGACTAGCTGTTCCCAGTGTCTCTTATGCTTCATGCTTGGGTTTGAGAGGAGTGCTCAGGATCTGTCTTTGCTGCCATTATGGACTCTGACCTTCAGAAACTAAGTCCAATAACGTGATTTCTTTTATAAATTGCCTCGGTCACCGTGTTTTTATCACTTCTTTAACAAAAGAAACTAAGTAACTAATAAAGCAGCCATCTTCAAAGTATCTATTTTATTTTCATGATGTGTTATGAGTTGAGCATGCAGAGGCATTTCCAGACTATAATCTGTTAGTGTGTATGCTCCTGTCTAAAGATGTGTCTACTTTGTCTTTGTAAAGACTTTAAACTTAGCATGCTTCTAAACGAGTGGGCTCCTATCTGAATTTGTACAGGGTAAATCCCCAGTGCTTCGGGAGTTTGTGGAGTGCTTTGCTTTGCTAATGGCTCCCATGCCTTTCCTGCTGGTACAGGTTGCAACCAGCAGGAGGTTATGTTACAGGTTTGGTAATTTTAAGGTTCCTCGACTAGAATCACCCTGGACTCTTACTCTCATATGCTAGACCCAAGTCATTAGTAAGTGCCACCTCTACCTTTAGAACGAATCGTGACTCTTCGAATCCCACCATCATCTGGCCAGTCTTCCCTGGGTGACCTCAGAGTCCCAACTGTTCCCTTAGCATCTATCCTGACTCCCTATGAATCCTCAATACAGAATTCAAACACAGTACACGGCAACCACAACCTCTCAGGAACCTCCAGGAGCAACCAAGGAAAGTACAATTTCTCTTAAGTGTGTGGAATTTTTGCAAAATCCTAAATCAAACTACAAGTCAGGGGCCACCTTGTCTGTTTGTTGCATGACTCATTCCTTCGCCTTCTTTGAATCTTTGCTTAAGTTCACTTACCAGTGAAATTATTTCCTGAACATTGTTAAAAAAACATCAAGCCTGAGGTGAGCACAGTGAGTGCATATCTGAAATCCCAGCAAGCACAAGGCTGAGGCAGGAGGTCCCTGAATTGGAAGATAACCTAGGTACACAGCAAAACACTGATGTGGGATGTCATTCTATACTTGTGAATATACTTCATTACCATTTGCTAATAAAGAAGCTGTTTTGGCCTACAGCAAGGTAGCTTAGAGGCGCTAGGGGAATCCAAGCAGAGATAAAGGAGAAGGGCAGAGTCAGGCAGAGACACTGCAGGCTGCCTCCCAGAAAGCAAGATGTAAGGGAACACAGGTACAGTCATGAAGCCATGTGACAATACATAGATTAATAAAAATGGGCTAAGTTGTAAGAGCTAGTTGGTAATAAGCCTGAGCCATAGACCAAACAAATATAAGCCTCTGAATAATTATTTTATTGCAGGACCATGGGTGGGAGATATTTATTTGGATCATGGGCCTGGATAGGTCAGAAAACATCTGGCTATAAGACACTGGCTCAGGCTGGAGAGATGGCTCTTCTGGAGGACCTGAGTTCAATTCCCAGCATCCACATGGCAGCTGACAACTGATCCCAAGTAATGCAACCCAATCAGAATTCTGCTTTGGTCTCCTCCTCCCTTCTTTATTTACCACACTATCCCTAACAGATCCAGTTTTATCTATCTGCTAGTTATCCAATCCTATCCATAAAGCCCTCTATCTCCATATCTAAGCAGTAGAGGGACAGGACCTCTTACATATCAAGTACTTCAAGCAGTTGCTGTGACTTGGTAGATAGACAATACTTTGTGAACAAATGAATTAATGATGAAATAAAAATTGTTATCAGTATTAATATACTTGTAATAATCTACAACTTATTAAATTATTAAGAACTCTTGTCTAAATTAAAATTATAAAGCAGTTTTATGTTTTAACAAGTTTTATGTTTGAACCAAAAGGTTCAGCTGCTGTGAGGGAATCCTAACCTTAGACATGTTAGACAAACACTGAGCCACAGTTAATGCAAAAGATCCCTAACAGACTACCACCATGCTTGGATGTGGACTTCCAGGGTGTTTCTTCTTGTTCCACATCTACACAGCTACTCTCCAGGGTACCCATCTTGCAGTCTAGCAAGCTCCTGCAAATGAGTTTAAGTAAACTTTGAGGACTACCTGTCATAGCCTTGGCTTGACACTTTACCATAAAATGTCAAGGCAGCCTGGGCTGCTGTTAAAACACCATCTTAAAAACAAATACAGAAGAAAAGTAAAGAATAGTCTGGTTGGTTTTGCAATACAGATAACAAATTATCAAGCTATAATACCCACTTTAAAAACTATCCAGTATCACTGAGAAAGGACAGAATTCAAGCTACATCTTAATGTCTGAACCAAAAAGAAAAGCATATTTAGAAATTTGTAGTTTAGGCAGGGTCTCAGCATAGGGTGATCCTCCTGCCTCAGACTTCTGAATGTTGCAATCACAGACATGGCCAGCCAGAGAAATGCATCTGTTTGGTTGGTGTTTTTCATGACAGGTGTTTACATACACTATGTAGCTTTGGTATAGTCCTGGAACTCACTCTGCAGACTAGATAGATTAGCCTTGAAAGTCCTGAGATTAAAGGTGTGTGCCACTATGCCCAACAAGAGAAATATTTTTAATATTGACAAATTATGACTCAAAAGTTTTATATGACATTTTTGCCCAAATAACATGAAACATACACATCAAGATAATATGAGATTCTTATCCTGCCGATAAAAGGCTTTTACTCACGATGGGGCTTTAACACTTAAGAACTAAGTATATCATACAAAATATAACTCAGTGAGTAACTAAAATGAAAACATTCAACATGAAACTGAATTTTCTAAAAGTTAAGGATTATTCCTGAATAGACTAGACCTTCAAAATTATTTCTTGAGAAGTATATATGCAAAAAAAGAGAAAACTTTTAAAAACAGGTTTGCATGAATATATAAAAGAACTAATATTAAAATAAGTTTAATTCTATGTATATACTTTGATATTTCAAGTCATATAAAAGGCTGAAAGGGATGGAAAAAGTTTCATTTTAATTGTTTTAAAGATGTTTTTATTGTAGCAACGTGCAGCTCTAATTAGAGCAAGCATACAGCTGCATGATAGCACACAGAACCTTGCTGGCATTACTGGTTTTATTATCAACTTCTATTACCCATTTCTAATAATCATAAACAATGATCTCAAAGGTATGTTATACATTAGGGTCACATAACACACAGAATTTATGGACAAAACTGAGTTATGGCACCTTTTATTTATATTCATTTTCATTCCTAAAAAATAAACTAGAGCCATTTGTGTAGTACAAATAAAGTAAAGATGCAAGGCTACAGGGAAACACACAGCAGTCAAGAGCTTTACACACCTTTCTCCTTTTAAAATATGATTTTACCCGAAATGCATGAATCCTAAGCTGGAAAAACATGACACCCATCATAAGAACATGATTTACATTGGTATATTCTCTGTTCCTTTCATTCAATTTTACACAACAGCACAAAATACAAAGCAAATACAAGAAAGAAACAAACATGTTTTAGACACATTTATCCCAATAGATTTCTGGTCTCCTTTAGAAAACATAGTCAAGAAATTCCTTTTCCTGAGTCTCTTCAAGGCCACTTGATGTGGTGTGGTAATAACTTTAATTACATTTCCTCAAGACTTCTTCTAATAGCTTCTTCTAATTCCACATCTGCATTAAAAAACAGAATTTTAAAACAGGGCAGACAACTAATCATGTGCTGTTTGTGAGTTTTATTAACACATTTCTTTCCAAGAAACAGAGTCAGAATAGATGAACTTACAATGCAATAGAGTTCCTAAATAAAATCTGAGTATTTTGAAATATGAGAATCTGGATATGATCCAAGTCAACTTTACACATACACTTAGTGTACCAAGGGACATGTAAGTGATTTCTATTCAGAGACTTAGAAACTCAGCAGACCTTAGTAACACTGACATGTTACTTACTTAATACGGATCAATATCATTCATTTCCTAAAAAAATTCAGGGGGGATACATATAAGAAATGGAAACAGTGGGTTTGTTGGGATGGCTAAGGGAGCATTTGCCACCAAACCTGATACAACTTAAAACAACAACAACAACAAAAACTCCACAGAATCCAAATGTGGGAGCAAACAAACAAAACAACAAACACAACAACAACAACAACAACAACAAAAGACTTCTATATATTCATATGAGTATGCACATATATACATACATGCAATACAGACACAGAGATACAGAGAACACAGCAGTGATCAGGACAAGCATCAATGGCTCCCAGGTCTTTCTCTGCATTCCCACTAAGAAAGGGGCAGGATTACGAGTCAATTCATCAGCTGTTGCTAGCTTCTCAACAACATCTTTTCCATCTGGCCTTCACTGTACAGGCACTAGTGGCACCTCTAAGCTCTGGTTTGTTATGCTGTCTGCAATTTAAAAATACTAAAAAAGCTAGTCTGCATCATGAATTAAGTTATAGCTATACTCCAGGGGTAGTGAGATACCCTAAGGTAAATTCAAGCAAGTGAGTTAAACACAAAGAGAAGCTATGACACTCAGCAAAACACAGACTGTCAAGACTTCCAGATAAATTTACAGTAATTAAGAATGTGATATTAATGATACAGAGAGCAAAGGAGCAGCAGAGCTGTCTCAAACAAAGAACCATGCAAATATGGCCACCTTATTACAACAAGGGCAACTCAGAAAAATATGCTCTTTTCAGTAAATGGAAGAAAGTCAACTAATAGGCGATGTAGGAAAACAAATTTATTTTCATCTGAAGGAATATAAAAAATAATTTTCTGATATGCTATATATACAGCTAACTGTAAAAGGAAAAAACAATGCAATGAAATACATATCAGCGATGTAAAGGAGAATTCTTAAGGTCATGGAAAAGGTCAATAATAGAACTGAATTAAAACTACTTTTGTCACTGGGTGGTGGTAGTGCACACCTTTAATTCCAGTGTTTGGAAGGCACAGACAGGCGGATATGTGAGTTTGAAGTCAGCCTGTTCTACAGAGCAAGTTCCAGATCAACCAGGGATACACAGGGAAACCCTGTCTCAAC
Organism: Sigmodon hispidus; assembly: GCA_004025045.1. NCBI lineage: Eukaryota > Metazoa > Chordata > Mammalia > Rodentia > Cricetidae > Sigmodon > Sigmodon hispidus. Next base: position 64,492 of record PVIH01000043.1, read on the forward strand.
AAAATAAAAAACTAAACTATCTTATTGACCAAACGGTGGCATAGCACTCCAAAGGATAAGAGAGTAGGATGAGTGGAGCTTGGGAGTCTGGGATCATCCTGAACAGCACAGTACAGTCCTGACAAAAAATGAACAGGTCAGAGGGATGGCTCAGTGGTTAGCAGTATTTGCTGCTCTCTCAGAGGACCTGGTCTTAGTTCCCAGCACCCACATGATGGCTCACAGTCATCTACCACTCCAATTCTAGGGAATCTGACACTTTCTTCTGACTTCCATGGACATGAGACATGTATGTACATGGTACACATACATACATACATAAAATCAAAGTTTTTAAGAAATAAGAATCCAAACAAAACAAGATGGACCTCATGACACCATTCAATGTCAGGAGACTGAGGCAGTTCTGCCATAGGTTCAGAGTTGGGCCTGGATTACATAATAAATCCCAAGCTTGCCATGACTACAATGTGAGACTCTGATCAATGCTGTCTTATTGTAATTAGTAACGACTGACAAAACCACATTGGAAAATGTTTTAGTAATGTCAGGTTCAACCTCAGCAATTCCTGTCCTACATATATAAGAGATATACCGCAGGAGTAATGTATGACCCAAGAAAGAACACAGCTGAATCACTTCCATCACAATATACACAGATATTAAGTGTCTATTCAAGAAGCAATCATTTATGCCCAACACCATGCCAAGTGCTGATGAAGGAAAGAAATAAGCATGACCTTCACCCATCCCGGAGCTCAGCAGAGATGAGAATGTAGACAGAATTATTTCAAGGGCACAGTCACAGCTTTCTACAAATAGTAGCTACAGTCATAGTTTCAGAGAAGTTCATCTGTGCAAAGTGTAAATCTGTAATCTCAGTTACTAGGGAGGCTGAGGCAGGAGGATTATGAGTTCAAGTTTACCTAATCAGCATGAAAAACCCTATCTCGGGAAGACAAAATAAAATAAACCCAAAAACTTAACTAGAAATGACCTTTGAGCTGCTTGGGTAAAGGCAATTAGAGGAGAATGGACTGAGCTGTCATCATAGAAGCATCATCAGGAACTAAAAACCACACTTTCACAGTCCTGGGATGTTCTAGGGATGGACTTCATGTTACCACATGAAATGTACTAGTAACAGTTTAAGGCATCTTCTTTTGGATTTTCTCATTTGTTAGATCTTTGAGATAATGCTTCATGTAACCCATCTGAGCTTCCAAATCACTAGATAGTTAGGGATGCTCTTAAATGTCTGATTCTCCTGTCTGTTTACCTAAGGACAGACTGTAACCATGAACCACTAGATCTGGTCTTACACAGCATAGTGGGCTAGTACTTTACCAAATGACCTATGTCCCCAGCATGTTATTTGGAGTTTTGTTTTTTTTTTTTAAAAAAACTTTTTTTATTTTATTATTTATTTGCCTTGGTGTTTTGCCTGGAACTGGAACTACAGACAGTTGTTAGCTGCCATGTGGGTGCTGGGAATCGAACCCGGGTCCTCTGGAAGAGCAGACGGTACTCTTAACCGCTGAGCTATCTCTCCAGCCCCGTTATTTGGAATTTTTAACAGTAATCCTTTGCTCAAACTAAGAACCATAAAAATACTGAATCTCTTAACTATAAAATATATTGCAAAAATAACAAAATGGGGGTAGTTCTGAGACATACTCAGTTGCAGACAATGCAGATTACCAGGTTAGCCAGAAGCCCACAAAACTGGAGAATACCAATATGTGGGTAGTTAACATTTACAATTTTGGTTAGCATTTTCCTGGAATTAGTCAGAAGTTTTTGAATAAAGGCTCCAAAAATCTGAATTCCTGCTCAATGGTCTCTATCGTTTGTTCATGGCCTCAGCAAGCAATCTGGCAATATTTTGTTTACACTCAACTAAGGTTCTTTTTCTGCCCAACTTATCATTATGTGAATGCTAAGCATAGATGTAGACCTTAAAATTCTTGCTGGGAAAACTTGTTGGGCAAGCCATTTGCTTCTAATTAGGCTGCAGATTTTCTGCCAACCTCGTTAGCCTATGACTTGGCTACAATAGACCAATAGACCACAGTCAGATTTTTAAAAATTAAAAAGAAAAGAAAAAAGAATCAACTCCACGGCCAAACTTGAATTTCCAAGTTCCTCCAACATACAGTTTACTTTACTCTTGAGAGACTGATGAAATGTGCAGGAAGTAAGTCAACTGGGCTGTTTTGACTGCGGCTTAGCCATATTTCCTTTCCTACTTCCCAGCCTCGATTCCCACCTCAGGACCCACAATACTACAGTATTGTGCAATGTAACTGAACACCACTGTTTCCTTTCTTTTTCTTTTTTTTTTTTTTAAAGATTTATTTATTTATTATGTATACAGTATACAGAAGAGGGTACCAGATGTCATCATAAATGGCTCTGAGCCACCATGTGGTTTCTGGGAATTGAACACAGGACCTCTGGAAGAACAGTCAGTGCTCTTAACCTCTGAGCCATCTCTCCAGCACATTATTTCCTTTCATTAACAGATACTACTATACTTTCAACTTCAGTGCAATCTCAATTATTTTCTAAGTCTATTATGTAAGGATCCCCAGCATATAGCAGCCACTAGGTAAACCCAACATGGTGCAGAGTGAGAAAAGAATTCCTGGAATGCAGTGGCTGAGTGGTAAAGCCAACTGGGTGCTGGCAGAACAGACCCTAGGTGTGGCTATGTAAATCTGTGCCCACCTGTTCTCTTAAAAGGAGCTGCCCTTGTACTTGCCTGGCAACTCTTTCGAATAAACTGTGTGGCTCCGGCGGTGTGTGTGTCTGTCTAATCTTACTCACAAAACCAACATACTAAGTCTACTTACTATTCTTCCCTGATTATTAAAAAATACAGTCTATTATGGAAAAGTTAAAACTAAAAAATGGAGAGACAAAGAATAGCACATGCCAAGTCACATAAACAGCTTGCCAGCCTATGGAGGGACGAGCACTGTTAGGAGGCGTGGCCTTGTTGGAGGAAGTGCCTTATCTCACCTCACAGAGGGTAGGCTTTGAGGTCTCAGGTGCTCAAGGCAGGACCAGTGCTTTACTCTTCCTCCTGTCTGCCAATCTGGATGTAGAGCTTTCACCTACCTCTCCAACACCAAGTCTATCTATGCCCCAAAATGCTTCCTGCCATGCTGACAATGGATTAAACTGTAAGCCAGCTGGCCCCAGTTAAATGTTATCTCTTCACAGCACTAGAAACCCCAACGAAGACAGTTCTTAACATTTTATTGGCAAACTCAGCACTGGACTACAAGTTTTAAAGGAAAGACTATTCAGACAGTGGAGGCATAAGATGTGACAAAGGACAACACACACCCTATGGCAGGGATGGCTCTTACCCTCTGTGGACCTGAGCTCCTCTACTGGAGTGCCTTTTACAGCCGTGTTCTCATCACTGTCACAGTCTGTAAGAGACAAACGCAAAGATGCTCCTGAAAACCTGGGCCTGTGTTTCATATTCTCAAACAGTATTCTTTCTCTATGTTGTTTGGATTTAAAAAAAAAAAAAAATCAGACTTTTACTATGTAGCCAAGACTGGCTTCAAGCTTACAGTGATTCTCCTGCCACAGGTGTGAACTACTATGCTTGCCAAACAACAATATTTTCAAAGACTTCTTATACCAAGCTTATTCATTAGTACCCCACTACTAGTCCCAAAGGGCTTGTTGTTAAGGATTACCTAATATTATTAAAACTCCACAAAGAACCCTATATTTTGAAATCACAGGTACTCGTCTTTATAAAAATAAAAAAACCTTAACTGACAATGGCACCATGTGGCACAAACTCATCTAATGTCATACAGGTTTTCAAAATGAACCTCAAGTTTCTATAAACTGACACAATTAAGTATCTATTGGAAAAATCACTTCTGGTGTGTATGATCTTGTTATTTGGCTAATCACTTTTAACCAAAATTTAAATGGACATATCAATGCAACACCATACAAATATCTGTAAGAAGACATGCACGTGAGTAACTTGAATATATATATATCAGAGAAACTGAATTAAAGTCAAATAATGAGTACTTGCTTCTGCAAAAATATAGAAAAACACTAAAGAAGTTCACAATTGCACGTGAATAAAAATTAAATTTTTATATTTTATTACATGCTTTTATTGCAGAAAATTCGCTATTTAAGCAGAATGATTCAAATATCTCAGGTAGCATCTTTTCATTTCATTTAGATTTTTTGGGGGGCGGTGGGGAAGGCTTAAGACAGGGTTTTTTGTGTAGCCCTGGCTGCTTTGAAACTTGCTCTGTAGACCAGGCTGGTCTCAATCTCACTGATCCACTGGCTGCTGCCTCCAGAGTGCTGGGATTTAAGGACATGTACCACCACCACTCAGTCATTTCACTTAGTTTTCAAAAACAAACTCAGCCTCTAAAATCTAGTCTAGACATTAAAAACAAAGAGAGAGAGAGAGCTGGTGCGATGGCTCAGCTGCTGAAGATACTTGCCACTAAGCCTGACAGCCTGAGTTAGAGTCCTAGCACCATATAGAGGAGGAGAACCATCTCTTGCATGTGGTTCTCTGACCTCCACAAGTGTGCAATGGTACATATAATAAATAAATAAATGTAACACAAGATAAATAAGTAAATGCAACAGTCTATTTTTAAAGAGAGCAAAGGGAGAGAAAAAATAACAAAACTAATGAAAAAAAAACATACAAAAGAATAAAAAGGAAATATCAACAGAATTTCTGGAAAAAATAACAAAACTAATGAAAAAAAAAAACATACAAAAGAATAAAAAGGAAATATCAACAGAATTTCTGTTACCACAATGTAACGTCTACGTCTCCAAAAGCAACAAGTCCAAACTGACCGCAGCACCTTTTCACCTCTTAAGTCTGAAAACATGAAACAGTCAGTCTGAATCCCATGTACAGGTTGCAAGACTTAGAACAGGTTCTTTTGCCTCAAACAACCCACCCACACAATTGAGAACATCACTGGCAATTTATTTTCAGTCCTCTGCACAAATTAGCTGTACTATAAAGACTAGGGAAGCAACAGGCAGACTGACTTTTTGATTTAATTCAAAAATTATTTAACACAATGCCTATTTTATAGGCCATGTTATTGCCTCAATAGTCTACATAGTCACAGCACAGGTGAACTTTTATAACCACTTTAAAGATGGATTTCAAAATCTGTCTGACTTTGACTCTACAGACACCAATTATACTTAACACAGTCTAGAGGGAAGGTGGGTAGATAATCAGCCAGAGCTGCTACTGCACTTCTTAGAGCTTTAGGCTACGCCACAAACAGCCCACTATACAGTCAGTCTGAGGAGCCTGGAAAGTTAGGAAGATGAATTTAACTGTTCAACACAGATGCTGGGGCATTTATAACATGACTCCTTTCCTTAACTGTTCAGCAGAACTCTCACAAATGATTTCTTCTATCTTCTGACAAAATTAAATTCCTGGTGCTCACTTCAGCAGCACATATACTAAAATTGGAAAGATACAGAGATTAGCATGGCCCCTGTGCAAGGATGACATGCAAATTCAAAAATTGTTCCATATTTTTAGTCAACTCCCTAGAATATTTTCCAGCTCACAAAAAAAGAAAATTCCTGAATATTGCTTCAAAAGGAGAAAAATCTAATATATACCTTTATGAAAACTATAGCATCATTACCTTCTTCACTCTTAAAGCATATGGCTAGAGCCACCATCTTACAGTGTGTGTGTGAGGGGTGAGTAGGGAATCTCTCCATTGTAGGATATGGGTTGTACCAAAGACAATCTCACCCACTGCAGAGGGCACTGGTGAAAGAAAAAGCACAGTAACCACAGGCAGGGAATTTAAGCTTTCTAAAGCATGGCTTAAATCACCTGCCTCTAAAGTGGAGATTTGTAATCCAATACACCTATCATATAGCATTTAAAAAAAAAAAGACTGCAAGCCTCACAAGTTAAATGTTATCTAAATTCCTTAGATATTTAAACAAGTTGACTCTAAAAAATAGCAAGCATATTGGTTATAGCATAGTATACACTTAAAAAAACTAATTTACTAAAAACTTAGGTGATAAGTGCTATGTTCGTCTCTGAAACATGAAAGTTGCATTAGGAGATTTCTTAATAAAATGTAAAAGGACTATAAGATCACACTATGTGACATCTCCAATTAGGATTACTAAAAAAAGATGACTAAAATATTCTACTAAACTTTTGTTTTTACTGTTTGAGCTAGGGTCTTATTAGGCCAGCCTGGAATTTATAACTCTCCTGTCTCAGTCTGAGTTATAGAAGTTACGGGTGTGTACCACAGCTCCAGGCTTCTTGGCACCTTTTTAAAAACAATGCAATAGAAAATGGAATTGATGAAAGACAAGGCTGCCGAAGGGTCAATCAGGACAAATTGCTAGCTTTTAATGTCTCAATAAGAATTTTTACATATATTGTATGGAGATAAAATCAAATGAGGCAAAAACCATGATACAACCAATTTATTAATTCAGGCTCACTTTGCCTGAAAAGCAACTGACTTTCAGAGACCTGGGGGAAAAAAAGCCTACCAGTTAAAGCCACCTGGCTCCCCGTGCCCTGCACAAGCAGAAAATGACTTAAGGCCCAGTGACTGGACATTAATATATGGAACCAACAACTCCAAATATCTCTTTTTTTTTTTTATACTATCTTAATTTTTATTGTGCTAAATATTTCCTGAGGACTTCCCTGATCCTCATGCCATTACTCAAATGGTGGTTTCTGACTCTATGGTCTAACAAATACATTTGACCTTGGCAATAAGTTTCTAAGAATGAGACTCAAACTTCTATGTTACCTACAGAATTAGCTGTTGCAGGTTTAGATGTAGAGCTAAATGCTAAGAATGTCTGCCATCATGCACAAGATTAGCTTCATGTCCCAGAAACACAGTAACAGAAAGCAAAAGCACTTATATTGTATCCTAAGAAGGGAGTTCTGCTTGCTGGTTAGTGCTTACTATGGAGATAAATCTGAAACTTTTGTGTAATACTTTTCATTCATATTTAAGAGGAAGGTTTCAAAAGATCCTCAAAAAGCTCTACTGAATCTCCCATCCCAAAACTACAGTCTTAAATTGCCATGAAATCTACAGATAGAAACCTCCCATCCCACAGCAGCTATCAAATGCTAGTAGTTCCTTAGCCAGGATAGGGCTTCATGCCCACCTCCCCTCTCCATGCTGGAATCTGGTCCAGGGGCTGTGCATCTGTCACAACAGCTATGAGCTCAGGTGTGCTGCTGCCCCACAGTATCTGGAAGACAGCTTACATAGAGTCATCCACCACCTCTGGCGCAGACACTCTTCTGCCTCCTCTTCAAGCATGAGCCTTGTTATTTTTATTACTTTAGAAACAGAGTGGCTAGAAATATGTCCTTTCTATGATAGGCCAAAAAAAATATATAGTATTATTCTCTGAACATCCAAAATGTTTTATATATTGTGCTAGACATATTTGTACAAATCACCAATTCTTATAATCTAAGAAATATAAAATAGGTTCAGGAAAAAAGTGGAGCAACCTGAGATTGAGATCACTCAACTAGGAAGCTACAAAGTTGGCCTTCAATCAAAGCCCATGCTCTCTATTTGGGACACAATCCTTACAGTTCCCAAAGTTCCTCCCAAAGCAGTAAGTTCAAATGAATTCTGAGTAAAGCAATATGGAAAAGGACTGTTAAAGCATGAGAGCATTCATAAGGAACAACACACTGCAGTCACCAGAACACTGCTTCTTACCTCCCGGGGCATCTACATAGACCTACTCACACACGGTGCTCACTCCTAATAACAGCAACACAGGCAGATCTCCAACAGGTCTCACATTTTAAATGCTATAAGAAACAGTCCCAAAACCATAGCATGAAAGAAGAAAAATGAAGCTGATCTACTGTGGCCAAGACAAAATGTAGGTTGCTGAGGATAGGAGTAATGACAAAGAGAAACAGGGTGTTTTTGTTTTTAAAAGAAGTTCTAGATAGAAAAATTAAGTAGATAAAATTAGAGAATAGAAAGACAATATTCAGAACTAAGGATTGGTATAAATATGAAAGAGCTTACTTTCATTTTTAATATGCAACTTTTTGTGTACACAACGGCCAAAGATTCTCTTTGGCTCAGTCCCGCTAAAGGCTAAATTATAGCCATGTGCCACCACACCAAGCTTCATTACTGTTTCAGAAAGTACAGTTGCATGCTAAGCATGGTGGCGCAGCATACTTTAGTCCCTTTAGTCCCTGTGGAGCCAAATCAATCTGGGCCATGGAGACCATTTCAGTCCCCACTCCCCTCAAAAGAGTTAAATAAAATTGTAATTTGTAGATCAATTGATCCACTGTAATTGATGATTACAGCAACATTCTTCATTATGAGTTTTCAATAAAAATAGTTTCAATATATTAAAAGAAAATAGCTAGAAACAGAGTTGGAAAATGTTAAACCAGACAATAACACTCTGAGAAGTAGCCAGTTTTCATTGAGGCCATGCACCAAAATCTTCTAATCATTTTTTCATTTTGTTTTATTTGAGATCGGTCTAGTATATCTCATTACTAAGGCTTTATTATTATTTATTGTTGTTGCATTACTTTCAGAAACAGGGTCTCACTCTGTAGCCTACACTGTCCTGACATTTATAGTTATCCTTCCTTCTGTCTCGGCCTCTCAATTGCTAGAAATACCAAGTATGAATCACCACAGCCACCTATAAGAACATTAAATATTTTTCTTGTATTCTCTTTATTCATATTTATGTTGGAAATTAGGGGAACAAAAGAATTCCTGTAACTTTCTCTTTAAAATATTGGGTGCTGAAACAAAATGTCAGTACTCCTAAGCATGGGCAAATGCACAAAGATGATTAGGAAAGTACCAACCACAGCAGTAAGTGGGAGAGCCCACTCAGCCCAAGGACGTAGTCAACAAAAGTCTCTTAACTTTCCTTCTAGCTATTGCTTTACTTTTGCTTTCTTGTTATCTGCTACTATCCCATTTGCTGGCAAAACTGGATGCATTCAGGTGGCAGATGATACTTTCTAAAAATCTGAAGATAAGTTTACAATTTTATAAACAAAATAAATATCTGAATTTGAGTTTTAATATGTTTTAAGACATGAATATATATGTTATACAAGTGGATATTGACTTTATCTATTAGAATTAAAAAGGCTATGGGAAATTCCTGTGAATTACCCTCATTCTGAAATACTAAAGAATGAAAGTACAAGCTAGGCATGATGGCTTATAATCTCAACACCTGGGAAGAACAGACAGTAGGATTAGAATTCAAGGATAGCCTCTGCTACATCAGCCTGTACCAGACAGAAATTCAAGGCTATCCTGAGCTAGAAGAGACCCTGCTCAAAACAAACAAGAATGTAAATGCACAAGCAAGGATTAAAAAAAGACAGACATATAAAAGCACAAAGGTTTAGGAGGCGGACAACAGTTCACTAGCAGACAGCAGTTTATTGGTCTCTTTCAGCAGTGAAATCTCCTCCTCTTGGGCGGTTTGCACTGTGACGGCAGCTGCATACCTTTGGTAGTATCAGATATGCTATTTAACAAGGCACACATCATGTCTCCTTCTAAGTGGTGAGGGTTTAGTATATGAGCCGGCCTCTGAGTCTTCTTAAATTGATTCTCTAGTTCCAGAAAACCTTGGTCTCCTGAGAGGATGGTGAAAGGAATTTGCTTGGGCAGTTGTTCATCTAGTCGGCCAGCCTAAGTTGGAACAAACAGCATAGGTTCTTAAAAATCTGCACATTTCAAATCAAGTAACATCTATTTCACAATGAGCACATATCTAGAAAAAGGCTTGGTAGAATCATTCCCTAGGCAGCCTTCATACATAAAATATGATTACATTCAATCAAATACAAGACGTTAATAATTACAAAACAACCTACATATGTACCATTAACAAAAAGAAATAGCCAAACTACATGTACAAAAGAGACACTTACATGAAGGAGGGACCTAAATGGCCACCTATTTAAAAAAAGACAAATAAACCCTCACAGGGACGATGTACAGGAGGTAAATTGTATGAATCAATCAAAGGAAGAAGTTATCTCTTGAGGTTGAAAGAGCAAGTGACATATTTGCAAAAGCATTCATTCACAATACATGAGTAACAAAATGTTACACAAGTAAATGACTTCAGATGTAAATGCAAATTCTATCTAAAACTACAGTAACTGAGACAGTGCATCTCAATTTCAGATATTAAAATGTGTACACAGTAAGTACAGCATCATCTTGACTATTTATTCCATACTAAGTCTGTTACATATAGATCTCCTAGAGGACTGGAATAAGCAGATTAAAAGTATGTGGTGGGTCCTTGCCAGACCACACAGCAGCAAACAGAACCTAACACAGAAAGTTTTATAAAAACCAGCACTGAATAATAAACTATGCTGCCAAATGGATCCTGGATTGAAACCAGGTTTTAAGTAAAACACCTACTTACATGCATACATATAGCAAAATCAGCAGCATCTTTTCTTTTACTACAGCGAGGATGAAGAAAGAAGCATCCAATCCTGTTCAAGTAATTGTAGACTTTACAGCTCAATGGAGGCTTCCAATTGGTGTTTCCTCCTATTAAAATATAAATGATAGGAAAGGAAAGAAAAGACTGAGAATCTTTTCAAGGGAAAATATAATCTATAAGTATTTCTTTCTTAAAAGTACTACGTTACAATGAGAAAGAACGGGCCTGAAGTTGTAACTCAGTCATTATACTGTATGCCTAGAATGACTTCCAGCACCTCATAAACCAAGCCTGGTGGTGCATGCTCATGTAGGGTGAAGGCATGATGACCCAGAGTTCAAGGAAAGCCTCAGCTACAATGTTTAGCCACCTTTGAGCAAGACATAGGCATGGTTTTAAAGTTTAAGGACTCTTGTAGGGGTGTGGCCAGTCATCTTTGAGGTCCGGTTATCCGTCTTGTTTGTTCCTGCATTCTCTAGAGAGAGGATTGCCACCAACTGCATGGGATAGCTCAACTCACCAGGAATTGCCTTAAGGTTCAATTTTGTATCAGTGAGTGTTTATATATACCCCTTAATAAATATTAATTCTTTATATAACCAATTGCCAGTAAATAATTCTACAATATCACAAAGCATGTTTGAGGCCAGCCTGAAGCTACAAGAGATGCTGTCTCAGTCCCACCAGAGGCATCACCATCTTGTTGCTTTACAGTTTAGGGAATGAAGACTGACTTCTTTAATCTACCTACACACGTACAAGTTTCTGGGGTATGGGAGGGAGAGATGTCTCAGTGGTTAAGAGCACTGGCTGTTCTTCACCCACAGGTAGCTTGCAACTATGTAACTCCAGTTTCAGGGAATCTGACACCCTCTTTTGATGGTCATGAGCATAGCACATGATATACACACAGATATACACACAGATATACACACAGGCAAAATCCTCAAACACATAAAAAAAATCACTTTTCTTAGAAATTTATATGACTAGTGATCAGAATAAAAACTGTTAACATTCTTTGAATGGTATCATTCTACATAAATTCAAAATTTGGTGGGTTTACAAGTATGCCAAAATTAGTGGATAGGAAACAATGCACAGCATGCGAAGGACTTCTGTTATACCTGTTATACTCATAGGTTAGTACTACTCTTGCTCTTGCTCAGGGAGGCTTCTCTTGTGTGGGCTTATGTTAAACCAGAGACTCATGACTAGTTAAAGTCCGGAGATAAATGATGGTTAAATAATAAGCCCTAAAGAGCTCATCTTTGTCTATTCCCTCCAGTGCACAGAAAACACAGTGAAAGAGGAAGCAGGAAGACCGTGAGAGCCAGAGGATAGAGGAGTGCTCTGAACCATACCACTGACACCACAATTCTGAACTTACTGCAGCTGTGATGACCTACACAGGGGGAGCCATCAACACTCCATAATGGACTAGTGAGGAGCTCCTGGCTGCTGGAGGAGTCTCATTGGCTTTAGTGGTGTAGTTACTGTGAACTGTTAACACAATCTACTAAATAACTTCTAACCCATACTCATGAAAGCAAAAAACACAGACATGAAAATAGAGCATGTTTTATCGAGAGGGAATTCAGTGGCAGTAGAAGTGAGATAGGAGATGGTGAAAGGGGTGAAAATCTTTCTCTCTCTCTCTCTCTCTCTCTGTCTCTCTCTCTCTCTCACACACACACACACACACACACACACAAGCACGCACACACGCATGCACACACATGTATTCATTCATGAAATTATCAAAAAGTTTTAAAAATTAAGTGAGGCAATCAGCAGAGCTAGACCTAGGAAAACATTAAATTAGCTAATTTATCCAGATCAGCATGTTTCTACCTTAAAGTCAATCCTTATTTATATGCTATTTTCTCTGAAAAACAAACTCCACACTGAACTTCAGTAAATCAGAGAGTTCTTTCCCATAGTGGTCAGTGGTTTATGGAAGTATCTAGTAAAGTAGTTCTTCATAAACAGCCAACAATGAACTGAAAATAACTCACCTCCCATAGCCAGGGGTCCACAGTGCATGAGATAATTCTGCCTTCCAATAATACCATAACAAAACACAACCTGCTCAGTCTGTTTCCTTCAATTTTGGGGTTTTATTTTTTGTTTTTTTTTTTAAAGATTATTTTTATGTGCATAAGTTTTGCCTGCCTGTATATTTGTACAAGGGTGTCACTATGAAATTGGGGTTACAGACAGTTGTAAGTAGACACATGCATGTTGGAAATTGAACCCAGATCCTCTGGAAGAGTAGCCAGCGCTCTTCACCACTGAGCCATCCATCTCTCCAGCTTTTGAATTTTGTTTATAAGTTAGTGTTATGATTTGAAACAACACATAACTAGTCACACACAAACCCCCTTCCTTTTGCATTTTAAAAGCTTGACACATTATAGGTGTTGAATGAATGCTTCTTGAAAGTGTATCAAAAGACACATGAATTTGTGTTAACAGAGCTAATACTTACCAGAGAAATATGTTAACAGCAACAAAAATCTAGGGCCAGCATCCAGATAGCTCAGTAGGTAAAGATGCTTGTCACCAAGACTCATGACCTAAGATTGATCCCTGGAATCCACATAATAGGAAGAGAACGGATTCCCACAAATTGCTCTCTGACCACCACACACATATATACATAAAGTAAATAAATGTAAACAAGTAATCTTGCAGAGTAATGCACAGTAATAATACTCAAACTATGTTTTCATGTTCTATCCAGGAAGGCTCAAAGGGACCTTTTCAAATGAATCATATTTTGAGACAAGGTGCATTTAACATTTTCCTTCTTAACCGTACCTTGAAAGCCCCAAATAAATGTTCCTTGATTGAGGTGCCCAGGTAGATGACCAAAAAAGTTTGACCAGTTATCAAAATCTACAAAGACTATATGAGTCATGGTTCGCAGGTAGTCCACATCTGGAAGCTCAATTTCCTCCTCTAAAAACACACAAACACACACACAAAAAAACAACAAAACATGAATTAAGAATAGTCCATAAATATTCTAATTCCTTAAGAGTAAAAGACATTAATATGCAAAAATGTTAACTGTCCCTATTACTCATATTTACTGAAACGTTTTCAAGGATTCCAGATCTGTATATACTTAAACTGGGAATTACGTAGCATATTTCACACCTGATCATATAGCCTTCTTTATATTACATCCCTTCGCTTGTAAGGCCTTTGTGTTTTCATTCTGATTCGAGACAAGATCTCATTTGGTCCAGAATGGACTCAAGCTCACTATGTTATCAAGGCTGGCCTTGAATTTGTTTCTTCTGCCTTTATGTCCCAAGTGCTAAGACTACAGGCATGTACTACCACAATTGACTAAGGCTTTTTTCTAAAAATGACATTTGTGATGAAAATTTAATTTTTTTGTTGAAAATAAAGTTATTTTTAACAAATTAATGTACTAAGTCAAATAGAAGTTCAAATTCTAAGACTAAATAAATTTCCCTATCCATAAATATTTAGTGCATGAAGATTAATTAACTTATGCCAAAATGGAAACACAAAACAATGTAGCAGAGTAACAGAATGCATAGTAACATTAAATTATGTCCTAAGGTTCTATCTAGAAGGCTCAAAGGAACTTTTAAAATGAAGAAGTACAAGTTAGGAGGTACACATCTTCAATCCAATTTTCTTTTTTAAAATCTATATATAATTTTATTTATTTATTTTATGTGAATTGGTGCTTTGCCTGCGTGTATAACTGTGTAAGGGTGTCAGATCTTGGAATTACAGACAGTTGTCAGCTGCCATGTGGATGCTGGGAATAGAGCTCAGGTCCTCTGGAAGAACAGTCAGTGCTCTTAACTGCTGAGCCATCTCTCCAGCCCTAAGTCTACATATAATTTATTTTCACTTTGTGTTCATTGGTGTTTTGCCTGCATGAGTCTCTGTATAAAAGTGTCAGAAGCCCTGGAACTGGAGTTAGAGACAGTTGTGAACTGCCATGTGGGTGCTGGGAATTGAACCTGGGTCCTCTGGAAGAGCCATCTCTCCAGCTCCCCCAACCCAGCACTCTTAAGGCAGGAAGGAAGATCAAGGTTTGAAGGCAGCCTAGGTGACAAAATAAAATCCTAAAAACATGATCTCAAAAATGCTCTTGGCACAAAAATTTGCTTTTCTTAATCTAGACTGATTTATTAGTAGCCCTCTGCCTTAAGGATTATACTCTCACAAAAGCACAGATAAGACCATTTCAAAGCTACTACCACAGGTTTGGCACCTATTTCTTGGTTCTCTCAAGTTCTCCTTTCATCTCCCATTCTCCACTTCTTTTAGCCGACCGCCCCTTTCAAGCTTTTCCACTTTGACAAGGCCTTAGTGTCCAGTGGTATTCATGCAAACCTTGAAATACTCTTTAATGAGTAGTTTCTAGTAGGCCTAATAGAGTGTTCTTCAGTGTAATACGTCCAAGTCATGCTCTATCTTCTGGCTCTTAGAAATCCTAGACTGAGATGCTCCAGTCATCCTCTGTCAGACACAGACAAACACACATTCCTCCAATACAATGACAAAACCAAAGGAAAGCACAAGAGAACAAAATGCTGTGGATGCTATTTTACTTTTTTGGAACTAGAACTGATTAGACTACAAAAGATTTAATGTTTTCTCACAGAAAACCCACAGACTAAAAGTAATAGAGACCTCTGTACACTACAGAGCAAACCTGTAAAAAGTCAATGGTTTATAGCAAGGTGTAGTGACTCACATCTGTAGTCTGAGCTTGCACAGAGGCAGAAAAAAGGAGGGTTGCCTGAGCCCACAAGTAAGAGCACAGTCCATATAACAGTGTAAGATACCATTTCAAAAAAAAACCAGAACAATGGTAGGTAATGAAAATCCAGTAAGAATTCCACCTTGCTACCCTCAACTGCTGAACCTACACACACGTCCCCAGCCAATTCTGAGCTTAGGCTATCTCTTGGCCCAGAAACAGCTATCCCCAGGGAGGCTGAAGTAAGGTGCTCTAGCCTAGACAGATGTGCTGGAGTCTAGCAAGTGCTGTAGCTGGGCAAGAACCAAGGAGCTTCTTTGTTCCTCACCAAGACCAGAAGATTCTAAGTACATAAGACCATCACAGAACTTTACAGGACCTCCTTTCCTTACTACAGAGGTCTTACACCACGTGGGCAAATTGTAACAAACATTAAAAACTATTACTTGAAATATTACTGAAATGCTACTTTATAAATGAACAATTTAAAATATAGAACATGAACCACAGTAACTGTACTCTGCCTGTGGTGATATATTGCATATTTAATAAAATCAGTCTGGAATATCAGCGAACAGAATCACCCACAGTCAAGCTATGAAGGTCAGAGAGTGGTGGCCCACACCTTTAATCCCAACACTCTGGAGACAGAGATCTTTCCACTTCTATGAGTTCAAGATCTAACAACCAAACAGTAGTAGATCATACCTTTAATCCTAACTCTAGGATTATGATGCAGAGTTGAAGTGCAACAGCTGGGTGGGGAAGATATTTAAGGCAGGAGGAACAGACACTGAGGTATTCTGTAGGAGCAACCAGCCAGGCAGAGGACCCTTGAAAATAGTATTTACCCTGTTCAGCCTGAGAAGTTGGCTGGGTGAGAATTGACTGTGGTCTGTTTCTTCTCTCTGGTATTCCAGCTTTCCCCCATATTTGGCTCCAGGTTTTCATTATATGCTAAGTAGAGTTCATGCAATATCAACCAAAATTTATTTACTGTTTCTACTCTTTTATAATTCACTAGGTTAATATTCAAAAGTCTATACATTTATTATATCTAGCCAAAAATAATTAAGCTTTTAGATATATGGAGGGAAAGTTTAAAGGAAATATAAAGAAATTCAACTCTCAACTTTCCACCCTCATTTCTAGTTCCACTTCTAACAACCATTTTAATTATTATTACAGAGCTCTACTGCAAAGTAATCTTAAATCACAGTTATGATTTCTCATATTTAAAGAATAAGGCCAAGCCAGCCATGATAGCTCATGACTATAACCCCAGCACTTAGGAGGCAGAAGACCCGGGCACAATTTCTAGATCATTCTGGGCTACAAAGAAAGCTCCAAGTCAACCTAGGCTAGTGTGTGAGATATTGTCTTAAACAAACAAAACCAAGGCCAAAGAGATACAGAAGCAATTCTTTTAGGGCTGGTGATACTGCTTAGTAATATAGCAATTGCTTAGCGCACACTAAGGTTAAGCACACACACACACAGAAAGACAGACACACAAAGAAACACACAGAAAAACCCATTTGCTTTTTAATAAACCTTCATATTTTAAAAAAAAAACTATGACCTTAAGGTTCAGAATAACTCCCAGATCTTTAAGAGTAGCAAAACCTGTCATTTCTCAAAACTCTAAGAAGAGATCTACTATTATTAAAGACAGCATAAACAGGAAACCCTGAAAGTGCACACTGGCTGTAGCCATCACCTGACAGTTTGGATTTCAGCATGGAGTACACATCCATAAGTTCCAGTGCATGTGTGAAACTTGCCCCACAATAGAAGGCCATACCTATATTCTGGCAGCTCATGTCATGCTCAGCTCCTTTCTCCACGTCTGAATGTTTCTGATAGTTTGTCTGCTTCAGTTTTTTCTCTGAAACACTGGCAGCACTCTTGCATGTGGTTCCTCTGTCAAAGCTGGCATGGGTCACACTGGGCTTCTGGAAGGTACCATGCTTTCTGTGGAAGTGCTGCTGAGCATTCTCGGTGTTATGAAATGTTTTGGTGCAAATGCCACACTTGATCACATACTGCTGTTCCTTATCACTTTTTTCTTTTTGGTGCATTTGATGGAGGTGAGTATTAATGTCGGCTAAATTCTGTGCTGTTGCTGAACACAAACTGCAGCGAAACCACAGTTTCCCTTTCTCTAGCATGATTTGAAGACATCTATCGTAATCTTCCTTCCTGTTGACTTTACAGATGTAACTCTCATGGCATCCACAACTTAACAAATTACTGGTCTCTATTATTTTAAAATCATCCTCATTTTTAATTGAAGTTTTAGTCTTTTCTGACACAAACACATAATCTATGCTGTGGCGGTCCGTATAATGACTCAGAAATGCTTCTTCCTTGTTAAAAATAAGATCACAAAGCCCACAGAAGTATTTAAATTTGATCTCATTGTCATGCTCATCTTGGCAATGTCGGTACACAGTTTCTATCTTATGAAAAGTCTTTCTGCAATGGGCACAGCTGTATCTATGGAACTGGTGACTTGTCAAGGACATACAGTGCTGTCTCACACACTCCTGAGAATCAAACATATCTTCACAAATTCGGCATTGCCACCTGCCCCTTGGAGGACTGTCTGTCAGGCAATGACCCACAACAGTAATGGGTGAAGGTGGTTTGTCAGCATTCAAATGATTCACCACAGAGGATGATGACAAGGCTTCATCTTCTACCTCGTCCACCTCATAAAAATATCTATGTCCAGTATGAAACTCAGTAATGTGTGCCATGATGGCATCTTTTTTTATCAGCTCCCTTTTGCATGTCCGACACCAAAATAGAAAGTTATTTAAATGTGCCCCTCCATGAAACCGGCTCATGTGTAAACGCATGACTCCTGAATCTTCACATACCTTTCCACAGACCACACATTTGTAACACATTGTGTTTGCTGAGAAGACATGCCTCTCTACCGCTTCTTCACTTGGAAACCGCCGGTGGCACTCACAGCACCAGGCTGTAACTGCTGAACTCTGTCTGTGCACACAGGCTGTTCCTCCGTGGCTTTCACTGCCTAAGTTCATCTTCTTCTTTGGAACAATACAATCCTCTGCATTGGACTCTTTAATAGACATAATTCGTTTAAGTGATGAAAATTTTGGTTGATTGAATAAATGCAAATCACAAGGAAGCTTACTCCCTTCACGGATGTGACAATAAAGTAAGAGTGATTCTTCCACTGAGTTAACAACTGTGATTTTGTGTCCTGAATCCATGTGACTCTGGATGCTGGTTTCCTCCAAAAAGCCCTGGTTGCAATTGAAACAGTAACCTCTTACTATGAACTCTTCTGCAACCTGAGTAATGCTTTTCTCAGCTATAGCTACAGGTCCAGCATTTCGACAACGAACCCTAATTTGGATTAAAAAAAAAAGTTTAAGTTTTCTTTGCTTTCTATGATAAAAATTTTAAAATACTAAATATTTCAATAAAGCAGTTAAGTGATGATACTCTATCATCTTAAAATATTTTTATATTACCTCTATTTTATCTTTCTAATTCATATACAAGGAGTTAAAAGTAGAATCAGAAGATTAAAATGTTCGGGCAAACTTTAGAAAACTTCAACAAGTATCAAATGCATTGATAAAGGACCCTGAAGCAGATTAGATTCTCCAAGGCCATTAAAATATATGAACATTGTAAAATTCTAGACAATACTCCACTCTTTCTTGTTGCTGCTTTCTGGCTTTACTGTGGGTTTTAAGGGATTAATTCATTTAACTATTTATTTATTTAACATGAATGGGTGTTTTGTCTACATGTCTGTCTACTTCTTGTGTGCCTGGTGTTCAAGGAGTCATCTGACTCCTGGAACTGGAGTTACAGTTGTGAGCTGCCATGTGAGTGCTGGGAATTGAACCTGGGCCTTCTGGAAGAGCAGTCATGATGTGCTCTTATTCACTGAGACATCTGTTTAGTTTTGTCCTCCCATCACAGGTAGTTATCATTGTGTACACACACACACACACACACACACACACACACACACACATACACACACACACACACCAACCCCGCCTTTTTGTTTGTTTTTGGAGACTCCATGGAACAACTATGGCTCTTCTGGAACTCACTCTGTAGAACAGATCAACCTAGAACTCTCATGATCTGCCTGCCTTGGACTCAGAAGTGCTGCAATTAAGGGCGTGTGCCATCAACTTGTTCCCCCTTTGGATAGTTTTACCAACCAACCAAGGCTGGTCTTGAACTTGTGATCCTTCTTCCTCAGCCTCTCAAGTGCTAGAGTTATAGGTAGGCACCACAACTCTTAGCTATATGTTTAAGAATTGATTGATTGATGCCAGGAATATGCTCTATTCAGGTTTCCTTTCTGCTAAAGAACAAGACTCATTAAGAACCATGTGGTGATAAGTTGGGCAGTCTGAGAATGCTGACCGACATGAAGAACCCCCTCTGCCTTTTGGCTACCATTATGCATCTCCATGCTCCTCCCCCACCTTCACCTTCTCTCATGCTAGATCTAGTTACAGAAACACCACATCCTTGTTTTAAAGGAGAGACATTTGGAATAGAAAATACTTGCTGAGCCCTTCCACTATGAAAAAACTCACCAGAATTTCTTTATAGCCTAAGATGAGACCCATACAAACCTGAAATGGGCACTGAGTTCCATGTGGGAACGCAGAGTCTGGTGGCAGGCCACACACTTAACTTGAAATGGAACATCTTTGCACAGAGAGACCAAAAGTTTCTTTGCAAAAGATGGAAATGATATTGGACGTGCTGTTACCTTATCATCTGAAAGACAAAATAAACTATAAATTGCAAGGTAATTAGAACAGAGAGTAACTCAATCTTTCTTTTCTTTCCCTTTCTGAACATTTGTTAAGTAAAAGATAATTATGTAGTTAGTAAAAAATGTAAGGGAGACCATTTTTTTTAAACTGAAATACAAGGAGTGCCTTCCACTCAGATTAAATGGAGTCTTAAATGCAGAGGAAGATCTAATTTCCCAGACCCCCCTACAACAAAAACACTATCCTGAATACATGCTTTCTTGCACGTTTCTTTTCATCCCTAAAAATAGGTAAAACATAGCCAATGGAAATGATTCTTTTTTTTTTTAAGAAAACAAATTTTATTTTTATAATCAGAACATTCTAATAAAAATATTATTATAACATTATTCCCTCTGTCCTCCAGGCTTGAGGTGCAGGCATGCTGCTGAGTGCCTTCATACTGGCTCCCTAGATAGGTGTGAAGGGACCCACAGCCCAGCCTGTGGGCAGCCCACACTGCCAGAGATGCCCATGAAACCCCTCCTAGACTTGGGCTGGACTGCTTCCTCTGACTGGCACACAGGTGATAAGAGGAAGGAGGGCGGGCGGCACAGAGCCTTCTAGAGGACCAGGTCAGGAAGGTCTCTATGGCACAGGAGCAGAACCTGAGAATTTGCCCTAATGGGCACCTCTGCAGGTGAGGTAGGCAGCATCAGTCAGGAACCCAGGGCCATAAGCATTCTTTTAACTGCAGCACTCAAGAGGGGATCATTATAAGTTTCAGGTATCTCATCTACATAGTGAGTTCCAAGTCAGCAAGAAATACAAAGCAAAACCCTGTCAATAAAGGAGGTGGCTAAAACATACTCGTAGATACAAATAAAATTTTTTTTAAAAAAAATAAGAATTTACATAAAAGTGTTTCATTTTTATGGTTCTAAACTGATAAGCATAGCTAACCTAAAGAATATTTTTAAAAATATGATAAATTTGTAAAGATACAATTTATTTAAAGAGATATAGAAGTGACATACCACCCAGTTTAAAACTCTGATGGAAATGATTCTTTGCAGACATATGCTTCAAACACTCATCCTTGGTGCTAAACAGAAGAAAGCAATTTGGACATGCAAAACACTGAATAATCTGAGGAAGAAGGCTATTGTTATGTCCATCGGCAGCAGGAATCTAGAATAAATAGGAAAGCCATGTCATACCAAAGTCTGTGTGTGAACTAACACAATAACAAGTGACTTTAAAACTTCCAATTTATTATTTTGAAAATTTCATACCAATGTTACAACTAAAACCAATACTCAGTATATAAATCTACTGGCATCATCTTTCTGGCTACAAATCAGCTAATGGTGAAGATCTATTCTCATTCAGTCAATCATTCAGAGTTTCTGTGATTTGAGGTCCACCTCACCACCACACACTATCAACAGTACTGTCGTAACAACCTTATAAGTATACCTCTACTTGTCCTCATTATTCTGTGCAGCTCTATATAATAACAAGGTGTTCGTATTTAAAAACTGAAAGATATTGTATGACTGCTTTTCAAAAAGGCTCTATCAATGTATGTGCCCTTGAACCTCGATGAACCTAGCAGCAATTGGAATTATTCTCAGTCAATCAGGTTTATACCCATTACTATTTTAATGTACATTTTCTGCCTACAATTTTTGCACTCCCTGCCTACAATTAACCTTGGTCATATATTTATACATTTCTTGGGAAAGCTGGATGTTCTTCCATGAATTTCTCACTCATATCCTTTAGAATTGTTTCTAGTTCTTTCTTCTGTTTGTTTTCAGGACAGGGTTTCTCAGTTCTAGCTGTTCTGAAACTCACTTTGTAGACCAGGCTGGCCTTGAACTCACAGAGATCCACCTGCTTCTACTTCCCAAGTGTCACCACTCACCACCACATCCTGGCATTTTCTCCCCTCTTCAGCACTGAGTAGAATTACTTCTCTTACCCATTCTTCATTATGCAAATTATTTCCCCAAACATCCATTAATGCTTGCTTATGGCCACCTTACAAGTTCTGTACAGTCAAATAGGTAGGGCTTTTGGTTTCTGAGACAAGACTCTTACTTACTACATTGCTTAGGTCAAACTCCCAGAGATTTTTTTTTTTTATTATGAACAAAGAAGTCATACTTTCTATCCTGTATATCCTTATTCAAGGTCCTTTCCCCCTCCCAACACATCAGGTCATTCTCTCTTCTCCACAACTCCCCATCCCCCCCGCCAGAGGAACTTCCTCTATCCTAAAATTAAAACTAAAATTTCATTTTTATGAATAGGTATGTGTGCGCTTGTTGTAAATTTCCCTTCCTATTAACCATCCATACAGTAATAATCTTAAAATGTAAACTGTGTCTTCTCAGATGTACTACCAATGAAATCAGGAATTTAACAACTGTGCAATGCTTACAAGACACAAGAGTAAGGATAAGAAATTCACATTTATATGGAAAACAAGTTGAGACCACACTAGGATTCTGAACATATTTATCTGAACTGCCCTTATAGAAATGCCATGAGGCATCATTTTCTTTTTCAGTTATTACTGCTGCTATCACCATCTCATAAATAAGTTATGTCCCTAAGAGTCAAAGCAGAGATTTAAAGCTAGCTCTGCACCTCTAGCTCTGGTTCTATGCTCTTTTCATTATTCCCTCACATCCTTCAATTGTGTTTCAATTTGACTAATGCCACAGAGGAAAAAAAAAATCCAGGAGGACATTCTGGATTACATTTAGAATTTCCTTAATGATAAGGGGAATAAAGGCATTTACTGTCAATCTACAAGTTTCTCCTAACTGAAAAAGTTTAAATAAGCAAACCATTTTTAGTTCAATTCCAGGTAATAAACAGATTCAAAGTAAAAACCTGCTTAAAGAATTCACTTGGGGCTGGAGTTAAGAGCACCGTCTGCTCTTCCAGAGGACCCGGGTTCGATTCCCAGCACCCACATGGCAGCTAACAACTGTCTGTAGTTCCAGTTCCAGGCAAACACCAAGGCAAATAAATAAATAAATAAATAAATAAATAAATAAATAAATAATTCCAGAACTCAGGCAGAAGCAGGAGAATCTCTGGGAGTTTGAGGACAGAGCTACACAGGGAAATCCTGTCTCAAAACCCCTGCCCCACAAAAAAGAAAGATGTATTTGCAGAAACCATCTGCAAATTGGAAGATGAAAAGTTTGGTAAAGGTACTTTGCCACACAAACTTGGAGACATGAGTCTGATCCCTGGAAACTGGTTCTCTCAAGTAAAGAAGAGAGAACAAATAAAATCTGAGGGCTAGAGAGACAGCTCAGTGGTTAAGGGTATACTGCTCCTTCAGAGGATCCAAGGTCATTCATTACCAGACCCTCCCCAACACACACACTGTGCAGCTCACATCCACCTGTAACCTGTAGCTCCAGCTCCAGGGAAATCAACATCTTTTCTGGATTCAAGATTTTCTTTTTAAATAATAAGATGTAATTTCCTATCATATAACAAAAATCATAGAGCATATTGAATAAGGTAAAGTTATATACTACATAGTAGGGCAATTTCATGTACCACAGAAGGAAGAGTTTAACAATAATCTTTAGGACTGTTGGAGTTTAGGACATGCTCTTACCTTATTGAGAAGGTGATCCCTATACTGCTGTTGGGTAGCAAAATATTCATAACATACAACACAAGCAAAAGAATTGGCGAGAGGTCCATGTAATGTAATTGTTGGATCACATGGGGAATGGTCAAACCTACACAACCGAGAGAAATAACATCAGAAAGATCTACTTTTCAGGAAATAAACCAGTTTGCTTTGCTTGTGTGCTGATCCACATGAACACAAAAGACACACACCTTCTGTATTTCTTGAGACATCTGTGAAGGAAAATGGCTGGGGGCCCCAAACTCTCAGTTCTGTAACTTTCAGCTATCTGAAAAGGAGACTACAAAACCTCTCTACTTTCTCATGATCTACTAGAAAGAAGTTCAGCAAATCCGTAAATGGGCAATATCCAAGTATTTAATTGTAAGGTCTGCCTTGGGTAATTACTTTGGAATGTTATATCGAATAATGTAACACCGACAAAACACCTGTAAATGCTGTTTCCTGAAATTTACTTTTATAGGCTAGAATTCTCTACAACTTACTGGTGGGATATCAAACTTCACTTACCAAAATTATTTTGAGTGCTGTTTACACATGGACAAACCCTAGATTGGCTCTCCAACACTACAGAAAACAAAAAAACAACTAGCCCCAACATGACTAACCTTCAAGAACTGAATTCAGAATACCCTACTTACCTTTTCAAATGTCCTAACAGAAGGTGTCCATTGTCAAATTCCTTGTTACAGTGCATGATAGGACACAAAATTGGCTTCTCAGATCTTCCCATTTTGCCTCCACTTCGGAATGAATTTTTTTTCCCAGAATTAAGTGCACTTGTTTTGAGTCCTACAACACCATAACATAAATTCTTAAGTTACTATTGTCAGATAGTTGTGCACTGAACTGGGATCTTCAGAAAAATGACACAACAATGGAAACAGTATCAAGTAGATGGTCCTACCTATAATTAGGTGTTGACAATCTTTGTTAGAAAATAGCTTTAAAGTAAATAGTTACCAGGACCCACATCAAGCTCCCTAATTTAGATTTCAGAAAAGCTCTTTCTTTCCCTTGAATTTAGATTTCACAATCAAGCTCCCTAATTTAGATTTCAGAAAAGCTCTTTCTTTCCCTTGAATTCTTATTTTCTCTTAACCTAAACTGTTCAACTGGTTGAATTAACTTCTAGAAAATTTTCTGTGACAGAAATGATATGGCAAGTAGAGTCTGGCAACTAGCTTTTCCAAAATTCCAGACTATATACCTGGAGTAAAACTGTTCCAAAGTGGTCCTTCCAGGAAATTCAAAGAAAGCAACAAAAAACCTAGCCAAGCTTTAACATAGTCTAATGGAAACACTTCCTACAAGGTATCATCACAGGACACACTGATGGATAAGGAAAGATGAATCTACCAGATCTCACTTGGAATTCCAACTGTCACACACTCCTCCAGAGACACATGGAATACTTTATACAATGTCTAATAAATATCTAAGGAGCTCAGAGATGATCTATCTTATTCACTTTCAAAATATACTTGGGACAAAAAAGTCAACAGCAAAGTAAGCCATTGTAAAACAGGCGACAGTTGTGGAGTGACATTAGTATCATGAAAACTAAATGTGTGAGCGTACATGTTCCTATATATGCACACACAGCACAGGTGGAGGCCAGAAGAAAAAAGGTTTAGGTGCGCCTTAAGTGCTGTCTCTTATTAGAAGCAAGGTCTCTCAGTTGCCTGAGCTCACTAAGCAGGCAGAACTGGCTGGCCGGTGAGCCCCAGGGATCTCTTTTCCCTGTCTCTTCCATGCTGGGATTACAAGCACAGGCTGTCATGCCTGGCCTTTCTGATGTGGGTTCCAGAATCACACTGATGTTCTTGTGCTCCCACCTGACCAATGTTCCATCCCTAAAACTAAACTTCAGTCTACACTCATTAGCAATGGGATAAAATCCATACACTTTCTACCTTAGAGCTCTCAAGAAGTTCAGGCATGGGACCACTAATCAATACCTGACATTTTTAGCCACTGGTCCACACACTGTCTTGCTGCTTCTGTTTCTGAATGGCCTTGAATAAATTCCAATTCTTGTAAACCATGAGCGTGCTGAAAATCAAGTTTTTCCTAAAGATAACAAGAAAAAAAATTCAGTTGACTTAAGATAACTACTGTTTCTTGGGTGAAAATATTTTGATACATCAGTAATAGAAAATATTAAATCCTCTTTATCCCAAGAAATGTATACCAAAGATTATATATACATATGTCAAGATAACATCATACATACTGCACTAAGATGCAGTCCAGAGCTATTTGCACCAAGTTTGCTACATACTTATATCTCCAACAATAAAGGAGTAGAAAATTATAGCATAAACATTTGACGCAAGTCAATAAACAATGACCAAATATTTTCTATGCTGTGAGAGCATATTTCTGTGGGCCACCAAATGGTGTTAAATAAATAAAAACAAAGTGAAGGAGTAATTCATCTCAAATTATGCAAACTGTATCTGAAGAGGTTTTCAAAAAGGCTAAAAAACAAGCTAGATATTATTAAGGTAATATTGAATTGGAAATATAAAAATTGTTTTCATCTTTAAAATTTTAGCAATTTTCAAATTATTTAGTTTTCTATACAAAAGAGCTTAGTAAATACTTGTTAATGAATAATATTAATATCAGACACTCAGTAGCATTTACTACATGACAATACAATGTGTCTGTTACCATCTACACTGAGAGTTGGCAGATATTGTCAAAAAGTGCTGAATACCAAACATTTTGCTTAGTCCACTGGTCAGTCTCCACTACTACCTCCTACCCCTGCTGCTGTAGCACCAGAGCAGCCATAGACAATATGTCAACAAGTATGGCAGTAACCAATAAAGCTTTATCTCCCCCCCAAAAAAGTTTTTATTTACAAAAATCCAAACAAGTATATTATGACTCCTGAAAATACCTATACATATTTAGCTCTTCCTATGCACATTCTTATCCACATTTCATATGTATATAAATGTGATCTTATCACATTATCAAAATTTTCAGGATAAAAACTACACCTGTACTGGCATGTACTAATATTTTTCTTTATTTTTCACAGTGGCTGCCCTTTAAGCAAAGGATGTCCTAATCAGCAGCAGCAACTTCCCTGCTACCAGCAGCAGTGTGACTTCGAGGCCACAGTATAAACAAAAGTAACACACCCTAAAATAATATCCTCCAACATACTTTCTTCTTCTTAGTCCCTAAACAATATAATGTGACAACTATTAGATAGCACCTAATATCACTAGGTATGATAATAAACCAGAGTCAGTAACTCTGGATTTTTCAGGATCTAGAGAATAATGATCTAGTTATTATCATGAGACTTTCCATAAGAAAGGGAGTACAGGATAGTTTTCTGTCAACTTAACACAAGCTAGCATCGATTGAGGGTCCATAAGATCAGCTATATGTAAACCTATAGGGCATTTTCTTAGTGATTGATGGAGGAGGGTCCAACCCATTGTGGGTGATGCCATCCCTGGACTGGTGGTCCCAGATTCTATGAGAAAGCAGGCTGAGCAAGCCATGAGGAGCAAGCCAGTAAACACTCTTCCATGCCCCCTGTATCAGCTTCTGCCTCCAGATTTGTGCCCCGTTTCAGATCCTATCCTACGTTCTTTGAAGATGAACATGGAAGTGTAAGTCAAATAAACCCTTTCCTCTCCAACTTGCTTTTGGTCATGGTTTCATCACAGCAAGAGAAACCCTAACTAAGACAAAGGGTAAGTGAAGAGAAAAAAAACTGACCATGATTTCAATCTGAAGATAATTTATAAAATATTGTTCCAAAAGACAGCCATAAAGAAGTTTCAAAAACGTTGACATGTACATATTTAAAATTTCTGTAGTCAAGTAAACATAGAAATACTGACTTTAATAGAAAAATTTAAAAGTATCTTTTATATAGAACTTCTAAAGCACTAACATAGTAATGTGAGTTTTCAGTACAAAAAGCATGCATCTCAACTCACAAGCCACTAGTTTCTTATTATATAACATAATAAAATCTTCTTTAGTAATAACAGTATCAGGGGCTAGAGGGATGACTCTGAGTAGTGTGCCACATAAGCATGAGGACCTGAGTTCAACCCCTAGGACTCACATAAAAACCAGGCAGAATGGCATGTGCTTATAAACCTAGAGCTGGAAACATGGGTAGGTGAATCCCTGCGGGACACTGCCTAGCCAGCCTACCCCAATCCATAAGATCCAGGCCAATGTCTCAGTCCATAAGACAGTCCTTGTCTCAAAACACCCAAGGTTGACCTCTGTTCTCTACAGGCATGCAGACACACACATATAAATTATAAAATACAATTCACAAACACCAAAAATAATCACAAGACATTTTCTGTATATTTTTAAGTAGAATAAAATTATTCACTAGAATTATTAAAAATTCTAATTATTTTTCTTTTTTGAAAATATCTTTACATCTTTATTATAAATAATTCCATAAATCAATAAATTCTAATTAAAATAGAAACATACCCTGAACGCTCTATTCTTCTCTTCTTTTTGTTGTTTTTCCACTTCAACATGACGGGCGAGACGAGCCAGTGTTAAAGCAACTTTATCCTTCTGATGGTCTATATAGTCTTTGTGTTTAAAATTCTCCTATAGTACAAACAAAACAATTTTCATTCCACTGAGTAAAAACTTAGCACTTAAACAATAAATATTCACTTATGAAACAGTTATCATATCAAGAATGACTTACTTTTGTCATAGTTCTAAAGGGGTGTGTGTGTGTGTGTGTGTGTGTGTGTGTGTGTGTGTGTGTGTGTGTGTGAAGGAGGAAACGACGAACAAAAAGAGGGAAAAAGGAGAGATCTGCCTTTGTCTCCTGAGTACATATTATATTTTATCGTAGCATTTTATAATTGCTAACAAAAGAGAAAAATTGAATCAAGTCAAATACTCAATTAAGGGGCTGGAGATAATGACCAGTGCTTAAGAGCACTGGCTGCTTTCTAGAGGACCTGGTTTGATTCCTCACACCACATGGTAGCTCAAAACTGTCTGTGACTCCAGTTCCAGGGGACTGATCTGATGATGCCTTCTTCTGACCCCCAAGGGCATTAGGAATGCTAGTGGTGTACAGACATACATGCAAGCAAAACATCCATATACATAAAATAAAATCAAAACATACATACACATAAACAAGCAACTCAAAACTACAAATGGGGAAAAAGAAAAAAAAAAATAGGCGATAAACACAAAACACAAAAGGCAACAAATAAACAGTAAAAATATAATGAATATGGTATTAACTCAGCTATGTTAATCACTCTACATGGCAATAGTCTAAACATATCAATTAAAAGATGTCGAAATTTGTTTTTGAGTGCCAGTAGGATTTCTCAATGGGTACATGTTCTTGGTACCAAGCTTGAGCATCCAAATTCACCCAAAACCCACATGATGGAAATAGAGAACTGACTCATACAAGTCTTTTAACCTCCACATGCACCAGAACATGAACACTCACACGTATACATACACATGCATACAAAATAAATGTGTGTAAAATTTAAAAAATTAAAAGCAAGATCCAATTATGCTGTTTATAAGAAATCTTCCTTTAAATATAGAGGCACACACAATTTAAAAACAAAGAATGAAAACACGTTACTGGCTATGGGCTACGAATTTAGCTCAATGGTAGAGTGCTTACCTAGCATGTACAAGGCCCTCAGTTCAATTCCCAGAGGCAGAAGGAGGTGGGGAGAGAAAGGAAGAGGGAGGTAACAAAGAAAAGGGAGAGAGAGATTTGCTAACAGAGCTCAGAGGCTGACTTTGGATGTCTCCTCCATTGCTTCCCACCTTGTTTGTTTGTTTTTAAGTCTCACACAGGTACAGTCACTTCCAGCCTGCCTGAATTTCCACACCCATCCTGTCCTGTCCTTCCCCTCCACACTCCTTCTGACCCCTTCTTCTCCCCATTGCTCCCCTTCCTACTTTCTTATCCTGTTGATTTGAGACTCACTGGGCTTTATTCTCTTCTTAAAAATAAACAAAAAAAAATTCTGACCACCAATCTTGAGAGACCCTGCCAGCAACTGGGGGAAAGTTAGCAAATGAAACCAGCAGACACTTTAACTTTGAAAACTTGGCCTGGCAAATTTTGAAATTATCAATTTAAAAATGAGTATCTTAGGTATTTTCTCTTTAGATGAGCAAAAATAAGTAATATGAGGCAGGTTTAATAGTTACATGGTCTTATTACTACCACTATTATTACTCACAAACCTTTGTTTGAGGGTCAGAAGAGCTAGCTAAGGCTTAAGGCATGGCACAACAATCAAACTCTTGCCCAACCAAAATCATTAAACTGAGTAAACTGCTAATTTAAGCCAAGCATGAGTGATTATTATGACTCAGGATTACCAAACCCCACTGAAAGAGGTACAAAGTGAGGAATGGCCACCAGGATTAGTAGATTAGTCTTCAGTGGTTACAGACAATACACTGATATGGAAAACAGTGGTTAGAAAGTCTGCCCAGGGGGCTGGAGAGATGGCTCAGTGGTTAAGAGCACCGTCTGCTCTTCCAGAGGACCCAGGTCCGATTCCCAGCACCCACGTGGCAGCTAACAACTGTTTGTAGTTCCAGTTCCAGGCAAACACCAAGGCAAATAAATAAATAAATAAAGTTTTTTTTTTTTTTTTAAAAAAAAAAAAAGAAAGTCTGCCCAGAGATCACAGGAAACCCTATTCTGCACAGCAACACAGCAGGTAATCCAAGGAATCGGAGGACCTAGATACAAATTTTAAGTTATCAGAATGCCAGGGAAAAATCTTCTATCATCTCGTTAGCAACTGAGATGGTTTAATCTTCACTGTCAACTTGAATAAATCTAGACATCACCATGGAAACACGCCCTGAGAATGTCTACAAGGTGTTTCCACTCACTCCCCAGCCCTACAGGAGGATGAATGACAGGTGTTTCATTTTCCTGCCACCATGACTCTGCTGCCACAGTGGGCTGTGTATCCAAACTGAGCCAAATAAACTTCTTAGGTTGCTTCTGTCAACTACTTACTTGCAGCAATGAGAAAAGTCCAATTCAAAAAAAAAATTTTTTCTGGACAGATGGAAGTTCTTAAATGTTTCCTATAATACTAAGATAAAGGGCCCACGATTCTTAGGACTGAATGTTTACCATTCACTAATGCCAAAATGCTGTTGTGATTTAATATGAAGTCACAGAATAAAACTCTAGGACTTCCCATACACTCAGGTTAGATTTGCCATTGGCTTCTGCTTGAATTATCATTTATATTCTTAGATCTTTTCTAAGACTAGGTTTGCAGATGTGTAACTTACTAAGGTCACACTAAACTAATTCTAAATCCACATAAGAATGATAGGTTTTTAAGTTTTATTTGGAATATTAGCAGCTACAGCATCTCCAAGACCATACACCTTGAAGTACTACTCACCAAGGTCAAGGTCACTCTTAGACTAACTTCTATACATAACACAAAGTACAACTAAAGAATCCATAAGGACAACAAATGGTAGGTTTTGTGGCAGGGTAATACAGGAACCCTTAGGGAAAATTCTGACGAGGAGTCTCCATTTGTAGTAGTAGCTAGGTAAGCAACAGTAAACCTCCCCTAGTACTGGAGATTAAATCTAAATCTAGGGCCTCTCCTGTTCAGCAAGTGCTCTAAGCAACATCCAGGCCCTCTCCTTATTCCATTTTGAAACACAGTCTCTGTTGTCTAAACTGGTCTCAAACTTTCAATCCTGAAAAACTGAGGTTTCAGCCATGTACACTTCTGGCTTATCTGTATTTCTGACCACTCTGTTTCACTCATATCCAGAACTGCACTAACAAAGACAATACAAAACCAAGCAGTTAAAAGGCAAATACATTTAGCCAGTATAAAATTCTCAGACTTCTTTACATTTTGTTGTTCCTAAGAGGGTCTGCTATAGGCAGGTTATCCTCAAACTTCCTAAGTAGTCAAAGATGACCCTAAATTCCTTATTCTCCTGATTCTATTTGCCAAATGCTAAGATTTCAGATCTGTGTCCCCACACCTGGCTAATTTAACGATCTTTCAAATTTGAGATTAAACATGTACAAAGTATCCTGGGTATCCTAGAAATGGCAATCAAATTCAGGATACGAGTTAAACCTGACTATTCATGCCCATGAACTTTAAACAGAGGCAGATGCCAAGATGACTTTTAATCTAAATAAAGAACACCCATAATCCCAGCACTTCAGAGATAGCAGCAAGAAGTCCTAGACTCCAAAGCCAGTTATGACTACACCGTGAGTTTGAGACCAGTTTGGCTGGCTATATAAGACACCATACTAGAGTGTGATTGGTTGGCATGCACAAGTCTCTACCCTTCAATGTAGCTCTGCAAATCCACAAACAGGGTATAACTGAGGAGGAAAGGCGACTCTTACGACGTCTAGATTAACAATTTTAGCCTTGTGACAAACTAGCTACACTATCCTTTTCTTTTTGTTGCAGATCAATAATCATTTCACTAGAAACTAGTTCATACTATAAACTTAAATTCTAACTCTGATGGCAAAAGATTCATTAGTAATTACCTCCAATGAGAATTATATCATTTTGACAAAATTTAACAAAGATTTATCAAATTTAATGCACAAGGATTCCCTGGAAATTATCAGAACCTGCAATGTTGCTAGAAATTGTGACCTACTATGCAAACTGTGCAATAAAGTACAATCATTAAATAGGCAAACCAATGAATCGACACAATTTTATCAATAAAGAGACACTAAACCTACATTTCTGTATGTTTCTTTTCTGTCATATATATATATATATAAATGTGAAAATAAAAGTATAAAGCAAAATGTCTGTAGTAGTTATGTCTGTCTGGAGGGTCTCTTCCTTTCAAACCTATTTTCTAATTTTCTCTACTATCAGTACATGCAATGAAATTGTTAACTAACCTACTGATGATCAAGAGTATATGAAGACTGAATATGTTAAGTCTTTTAATCTTTTGTTGCTTGAAAATATTCTAGAGATAAAATGATTGGATTATGGGGCTGGAGAGATGATGGCTCAGCAGTTAAGAGCACTGGCTGTTCTTCCAGAGGTTCTAAGTTCAATTCCCAGCAATCACATGGTGACTCACAACCATCTGTAATGACATCTGGTACCCTCTTCTGTACATAATAAATATTAAAAAAAAAAAAGAATAAAAAAAAAAAAGATTGGATTACAACTTCCCCAAGCCCAAAAGAATGTTAGTTGAGTCTAGTGGTAGTGCACGTGACTACAGTCCTAACTACTTGAAAAACGGTGAGAAGCTTAAGATCATGCATAGATACCAGCCTGATGATACAAAAGACATCTTCAAAATCCAAGATAGCCTGTAATCTAAACAGTGAGGAGGCGTAAGCAGACTTGAGGCCGTTGTAGGGATAAACTGTTACTTAGAACTTTTTTTGGCATCCCACTCCCTCCATTTTGTAGGACAGTCTCATTTTGTGTGGTCTAGGCTGGCCTCAAACCAACACCACACAATTTTCCTGCCTCAGTTTCCCAAATACTAGGATGACAGGTGTGAGCCACCATGATTGTTGTTTTGTTTTGTTGGATGGGGGCATACAGGTGTAATCACCACACCCAGCCCAGAAATTCTATCAGTTCACTTTTCATACAACTTTCACCAAAAGTTGAGCCCAATCTTTTTCTTTATTGCTGTCACTAGCTAATAATGTTCAGAAGTATTTGCCAAGATTAACTGTAAGGTTAAAGAAGTGAGTCTGCTTTGACAAGTTCTAGAAACACAATGTTGAAAACTATGGGACTTTATGAATGAAATCACTGAATAATAGCTTGATGTATTATGTAAATGGCTTTTAAAAATACAAATTTAAAATCTTACTCATCTCTAAAAAGATTTTAATAGCAGCATTAAAATTTGTATTTGCTACAGTATTTTAACTGAAACATGAATAAACTGTATCATGTTTCAGTAAAGGAATCCTGTAATTATTTCATTCTGTAAAATGGAGTAAGTACTCTATCTATTTCACAGGGCAATAGAACTTAAGAGAAAAGCACTCTGTAAAAGCATTGCTCAAAAAAGTGCTTTCAAAAACCATTTTCCTATCTGACTCACCAAAGGCACATTCTGGGTTTTGACAAATAACTAAAAATTTGTTGGCAATAGGAGGTTCAACAGTAAAAAGACGTGCAAAGGAAATGACCCAAGGCAAGGGTTTACTTAGTTTCATCACCCTTAAATTCTATGTAAGGGGACCCCAAGTTCAAAAAGCTGAAAAGGAGAGTCCAACTGCAAAAGCATTCTACATTAACCTAGAAAACCTGGCTTGGAAAGAATTCCTAAAACAAATGCATTACCAAATGTAAAGCCTTTTGTCACCACCGTTCCAAATCTCCCAGGTTGGTTTGCAATTTGTAATCCCAAAGTTCTAGGTATCAGAAGCCCCTTTTGCCCAATTTATGATTCAAGCCTCAGCCCAAAAAACAGTTTGAAAGGCAGCAAGTTTTCTCAAGAATTTTATATCCAAATACAGATAAAGCAGGAGATAATCACAATGCAGTACAATATATATCCATCAACCCCAGCAATAACTTTGAAACCAAGAAACCCTCTTTTTACAAAGCCAGCTCCTCCCACCCCAGTTGATTGTTCACAAATACAAAGTACACAGAATATCTGCTTTCTATAAACAAAGTCAAAATCCAAACATGCAGAGATGTCCCATTCTGTACTTTATACCATTAAGAAAGCAAGTACCACCAAATCCATTAAATAAGATTCTACCTGTTACAGCTTTTGAGTAAACTGTTAGTATCTTTCTATGTCTATTTTTCTAATGACAGGCTCTCTTATTAGCACAGGAAACACGTATGTGCATGCGTGCATTTTATACAACTTTGGAATTTAAGGAGAATTACTAACTATCTTTGACTGTAAAATTGTGATAAAAGAGAGTTACTTTTGAACCCTGAGTGCCACTGTGAGGAAAAGGAGGGGAAGTGAGGAAGAAAGCCAGGGAGAAGTGGGTAAGCAGGACGAGGCACAGTGGCTGATCAGTGATGCCCACATTCAGGAGACTGAAGCAGGACCACTGCAGATCTGAGAATAGCCCGTTTGGGGTATAGAGTGGACACTCTGTTTCAAAATGGAAAGAAGACTTGGAATGTGCATGCCTACCATTAGACAAAGCCCTGGGTTTAAGCCTCAGCATAGCATAAACCAAACATGGTTGCTCATGTCTATTACCTAGCACTCAAGAGGCAAATCAAAAATTCCAAATCATCTCAGCTATACAGTGAATTAAAAACCAGCCTGGGCTACATGAAATCCTGTGACAGAAAAATTAAAAAAAAAAAAAAAAAAAAAAAAAGAGGAGGAGAAGAAGAAAAAATAGAGTCTCTAAGTGTTTGGGGGCTACTAGAATTACCATGAGCACAAAATACCTGAAGATGCCAATTAAAACATTCTTACAAATGTTCATTTTCTCCAACTCTACCTGGAAACTTCATAAGTTAACACTGAGAGATTTCAGCCACATTTAGCTGCTCTGAAGGAAGGTACTGGCTGAAGGACCCTATGCAGCTTTAGCCATGAAGGATACCATATTCTGTGTATTTTGAGTGCTATCCACCAGTCCTAAGTTTCCCCTCACCGTTTAAGTTGCCCAAGGAAAGAAATGCAATGCTGAGGTCTTTCTTGGGCTTAAATTACTTTAGATGTGCATAGTAGACACAGTATAAAACAATCTCTGGTCTACTTCCATAACCTTCAAACAATGGCCACACAAACAATATACTTTGAGTCACAGGAACCAATGCATCTTCATGCAGAACTTACCCTTTCTGCCGTTTAATTCCCTTCACTTCTGTCCCCCTAAAGGCTGCTTTTACACTCTAAAGTCAGACATATCTCACAGCAGTCTCAGCTTTGAATGTTTCAGTTCTTCCACCTAAATGAACTGTTTCTCAGGCAGACTAACTACACTAACATCTTCCAAAGTTCAGCAGAGCCAATTGGTAGACTTTTCTGACCTCCCTAGCTGGTCTTTCCCACTAGTGTCACCATAGGCATTCCTCTGCATAAAGTAGTTACCACAATGAATTGACTTTCAAAAAAATACCTGGCTCTATTGCTTTCTGTTTTGAGACAAGAGTTCCCTGTGAGAATGTACTCCTTAACCAGCCCTCAATATACCCATTCTCAGTCCTTGCTTGCACATAGTGAATAGTGAGCTATGACCAATGAGCTGCCCATGCCCCAAGTGGATGACCTCACACTCATGTATATATGGGCAGCACTAAATGAAGGCAGTAGGATTTTTTTTTAAAAAGCCATTAAGTTGGAAAGATTTTTTTTTTTTTTTTTTAAGAGAGGCCCAGCAAAGTAGGAAGGAGGTAGTGGAGGTGAATAGGATCAAGATACATGGTATACATGTATGAAATTAAAAAAAAAAAAAAGTATGCATTCATTTATCATTTACACCAAATATCATCCCATTCAAGGGAAATCTAAAAATGCAGAACACCAAAATTAGTTATAAAATTAAATCTGCATTGGGCGTTAGTGGTTTTCAAAGTATTTCCAGTTTTTATTTATTTATCTATTTGGAGACAGGGTCTATGTAGCCTGGCTGTCCTGGAACTCTGTAGACTACCCAATCTCTGCCTTCCAGTGCTGGGATGAAAAGGTGTGAGCACCACACCCAGTTAGTATCTTAAAGTAGGAAAACTGAGGCTGAGGCAATAGGTGACTTGCTAACAAGAGGTCAAAGCCTTTAGTGTTTTAAAAATCAAAACCTCTGCACCATTCCATCTTTGTTCCATTAAACAAAATGGTACAAAATAACAAGCGCTAAGAATTATGACTGAAACGATCAGTCCAAGTGAATGGACTGTGAATTAATGTGAAAGAGAAGCTGTGAGCACTCTAATAACCTTAGTCCAGAACCAAGTACTAACAAGATTGTTTGTATAGCCATAAACAGCAAAAGATTTGTTCATAAAAGACATGGCAGCATGTGACCTGAAGGAGTCTGCATCCAAGTGGAGGCCCAGCACTTGAACAAATCACTTAATGACATAATGCACAGAGATGAAGGCAGCTAAAGAATCTCAGCACATCAGGATACACACTCTGTCCTTGCCTTTCTTTGCAGACAGGAAGCTGACAAATAAATCCACTGCAATCAAGATCAAGGTGGTCTAACCATTCACAATACATAGAACTATTACAGATCATTAAAGGAATATAAACACACACACACACACACAATTCTGTGCTAAAAATGTGAATGAGGCTATTTACATATTAAATATATTTTACTTAAGATAATACGAATGGGCTACATTCCAAATAGAAAAACTGCCACAAAGATTTGTTATTGTTGTTTTTTTATTTTTTCTTGATACAGGGTTTCACTATGTAGACTTGGCTGGCCTGGAACTGGCCATATAGACCAGGCTGGCCTAGAACGGTTAGGGATCTTTTTACTTGCCTCTGCCTTCATAATGCTGGGAATTAAAGGTATGGGCCACCACACCTAACTAGCAATGAAATGTTTTTTCAAACAAGACTTGGAATCCTAGCACTTGAGGCAGGAGGAATACAAAGTCCTGAGCCAGCCCCACACCCCTCACCCTCCATCCCACTCCAACACATCCAGCAACATCAATAACCAACATTAACACACCCTGTGTGGTAAAGACAAGGAGTAATTTCATTCCATCATTATTCAGGTCAGTGTTGAGATACAGAGTCCATAAACACAGTACGTTACTTAACACACACACTGAATTATAAGTTCAAGGAGTATGAATCAGCCATCACAGACAAAAGTGGAAGTTCTATGTCCTTTCAAAGGGAAAGCTGTAATAGTCACTCTTACAAATAATGAAAGAAAAAAAGGTATGGCATGTAGTTCATGGGGAAAAGGAGCACATGAAAAGCTAGCCTTGTACAAGGACTAACAGAACCTCTAACATAGCAATACTTGAGGCATTTACAGTCAAAGTTGAATTTTTAAAAAATATCATCAAATATACATTTACTTTCACTTATACCAAAGAGAATATCAAGAATACTAGACACTATAATACGCAAAAACAAAATCTAAGGTCTTCAAAGTTCTAAGAGAAACCTGAGAACTCTGACATCGAAAAATCCAATAAACTATCTGAAAGTTTCCTCAAAAAAAAAAACTAGTAAAGCCCTTAAAACCCAAAAACTGGTTAACTTTAAATATATCAGAACTATAATATAAATTAATTTATGATAATAAATTTGACCATTAACAATATATACAGAATACATCTGTGAAGAACACACAACGGCTCACTCCTATAATTCCAGTACTTGGGAAAGTGAGGTGAAATTAGAAGTCAGAGACAACCTGGACTACAGAGACACTGTATCAAAAGAGTAAACTAACAGCAACAATAACAAGAAATATATCTTAGAGACATTAAAAAAAAATCAAATAAAGTTCAATAGTCAAGATATACTTCTGAAATTGGACTGGCTCTGGGAGGGTCTCATATACTCCAAGAGGGCCATAAAGCCAATAAATAGCTAAGGATGACCTTGAACTTCTGATCCTCCTTCCCCTATATCCTAAATGCTGGGATTAAAGACATATCATTACTGGTTGATGCAGTACTGTGGTTTGAACCCAGGACATCCTGCACAGTAGGTTGTTCCTACTGAACTATATACTCTCAGCCCCTGTAGTTTTTTTTTTTTTTTTTTTTTTTAAGATTTTAGGAAAAACTAAATACATTCTTATCACAAATGCTTTTGACTATTAAAGTTACAAATTACATGGCATTCAAATATGCAAATTATTATCAAAATCTTGGCTAGGACAAAGTGGCTCACACTTTGTAATTCCAGCACTTAGGAACATAAGATTGAGAGGTGGTTCAGAAGAAAAGAGAACGAGAAGGGGAAAGAGGGAGAGGTGATGGGAGAGAGATGGGGAGGAAAACTTGAGCAAGCAAGCAAGCAAGAGGTGGGGAAATGGCTCAATAGATAAAAGTGCTTGCCACATACAAATGAGGGCCCAAGCACCCAAGTAAAATGCTGAGCACAGTGGCATGCATCTGTAATACATATAGCATCAGGTGGGGGTGAGGTGGAGAATTCCTGGACCTTGCTGGCTAGTAGTCTAGCCAACCCTGTGTGAACTAATAGTTCAGTAAAAGACCCTGTCTCAAACAAAAAACAAACACAAAAAGTGAAAAGTAAGTAAGGAAGTCATCTGACATCAACCTCTGGCCTCCACAGGTTATACATACACATTCACCATACATACACATATACCATGCACACACATTGCTGGTAAGTATACAATGGTAGAATTAAAAATATCAAAAGCAAAGAGATTACGGGAAAACCAGACTTCCTTTTAGAAAGAGATTCTGGGTAAAGACAGATCAGTATCAAAAGCCCTGACCAAGACCACATCACTAAAATCCCAGCATGGTGCCATACCCTGAAGTCTCTGCCCCAGGAGGTGATGGTTGGAGAATCATGTTTGGGGCAGCTTGAGCAGCTACTTAAAGCCCCTCTCAAGACACAGCTGAACTGTGACCATCACCACATCCTACAGGAAGTAAACACAAACTTCAGTAGTAAGATCTCAAGCATTACAAAAGTGCATTATAATAAAGTCAATAAATAATGACACAGGAGTACAAAAATGGGACTCCACTAATAAGAGAAAAAGAATTTAATAAAACACCAGTCTCATCAATCATCCAGGAAGGGAAACGCCATAGATTTTAATGGTTTATAAAACGTGTTAATTATCAAGGAAAAAAAAGACTTGCATTCATTACAGTAATCAACATTCACTTACTGATAACTTCCTCCTTTATATTTTAAGTGAAAAGAACTGACTAGTTTATATGTCCACTAAAAACCATACAAAATCAATCTGGCCAACTAAATGACATGCATAAGATGTATCCACAGTGACAAATCAGTTATCGGTCTAGCTACCAACATTAAG
The DNA here is from genome assembly GCA_004025045.1 of Sigmodon hispidus. Classification (NCBI taxonomy): domain Eukaryota; kingdom Metazoa; phylum Chordata; class Mammalia; order Rodentia; family Cricetidae; genus Sigmodon; species Sigmodon hispidus. The sequence goes on from PVIH01000043.1 coordinate 104,298, forward strand.
TACATCAGGGTAAATTTCAAAAACAGGGGAACTAAGACAGTGCAAAACTGGGGCAAAATATGCCTCACATTGAAGAAAACAAAGTTTTTGTTATTGCAATCTTCTACTTCTAAAAAGGTCTAACCCATAATTTCAAGCCTTCAGCAGAATCCCAATTAACTATACCTTCAACAATGGTGAATGTGTTGCTAACCTTTATGTTCACCCTTATCAGTATCCAGTTCTACAATGAGAGGGAATTCTGGGCTTTGTCTTCTCAACCTCCTTGCTTACAATACCTGAGAGGTATATATCCTGGATGTATCAGGCCCTTAAGAACATTATCAATCAGGTCACTTAGGTATAATGCAGTAAAGTAGCCTGAAAGAATATATGCTGCCCTCAAAATGGTATTTTGTGGGCTAAGTAAATAAATGCAAATATACTGATAAAGAAGCTACCAGTTTAAAAAGGAAAAACATACTTATACTGACAAAGAAACTGCCATAGACTACTATATAAATATATAGCGTCATCAACTTTATGGTTTAAAATGTCCTTGCTTCTATCCCATAAACACATCATTAAGCAAATATAAGCTGTTTTACTATGGCTAGATGGGAGGTTAGATAAGAGACGAACAACTCAATCAGAAAATCTAGAACATGCAAAGAAACAAAGAGCTACTTTATGTCTAGAAACAGAACCAATTACTAAAACCTAAAGAGAATTGTGACATTAATTAAATAAAGAGGGAGATTTATTCTATAACCTTCTGAAATTAGTAACAGTGCTATAAACAAATTAGCATTCATAAGTACATTTAAATAGTGCAATTGTACAGATAATAAAGATAATAGACTAAGTAAATCACTGTACAGAAGTCACATAAATACCACATCAAAGGTTAGGTTTTAAACATAACAGAGAAATTTAAAAAGGCACTTTATATAACAATAAATGGAAATAGTTCTCTATACATAGTAACTACAAAAAAAATCTTATTGTCTTCAAATACAGCTAGTCAAGAATATGTCTTCAAATATGTCTTGTCAAAAAATGACATTTTAAAAGAAAAGATCACTAAACACATCTCTTTTGAGAAAACCAAATCATTACACTTTTAAGTATTCCAGAAGAGTCTAAAAAAACTAGTGCTATTCTCACTTAAAAACCAACCTAATGGGAAATTCTGCTGCAGGCTCTGCAAATGGCAGACACAATCTAAATATTTACCTGGTTAAATCTAAATGCTTTATTCTATTGGGGTTGTCTCACTAGACCAAATACCAATTTCTATTTTTATAACACCATCATCATCATTCAAGTATGTCAGCATTAAAAAAAAAAAAAAAAAAAAAAAAAAAAAATAAACAGGTGAAGAATACTGGGATAGTTCTTTCTGAGTCATATAGCTATAGCCAAAAGTGGCCCCCACCACACCATACTCTGCCCCCAGATGACTCAACTGCCAAATACTTCTGTTAGCTTGTCTGTGTGATCACCAATTTGGTGATTTTCTGACACTTTTCACTTTCAGGAAAACCGAATTCTTTGGAGTTGCTTGGGCTTATCAATTAGTGGTCAAGCAACTTTACTTTTTCTTCATTAATGAATACCATAAACATGTAAGATGAGAGTAGGGCTGTCCTGAAAATACTTAAGAGTGTATAATAATGTGAATATTAAAGTGCTAAATTTTATGTGCTTTTTTGTTGCTGTCTACTATAATTTAAAGCAGAGATGGGTACAAATAAATTAGGTGGGAATGTCAAAACAGTTTCAAAAAACACATCTTCAAGCATTATTTATTTTTGTTTCATTTTTAAACAGGAGTATCATAAATCATATGTGATATGTAGCATCTAATTCGGGGCAAGATGGAAAAGAAGGAACAATCTGAAGCAGCCTGAACTAGTCGGAAACACTGTACAAAGCCACATGCACACTTCCCCCAGTGAAGTCTGAGTGCTACTCCTTTCTTAGAAGAAACTGCACTGCTACATGTTAAAGTCTACCCTTTGTATAGCATTTATTATATGTTACAAAAGTCTGTTTTTCTGGAGTTCATCTGAGAGACACTTTATGGAGAACCCTGGTACACACCTAAGGAAGTTAAAGTAAAATTTTGTTGACAATACAGAAAACTAAGGTAATTATTAACCTTAGAAATAATTTGGTAAAATTTTCTAAATGATCTTGGTAACTAACTAGTTCAAGTTTAGTCTACAAAGAAAACAAATAGGACCAATACAATACCCTAAAATTATCTGACAAATTAACTTCTTCCAAGTTGGGAAATTTGTGCCTTCAATCTATATGGCACAAAGGAGAAGCAGCAGCCAAGCCTGATGGCACATGCCTTTATTTCCAGCACTCCAGAGGCAAAGCCAAGCAGATTTCTATGGGTCCAAGGCCAGCCTGGTCTACATATCAAGTTCCAGGTCAGCTAGGTCTATGCAGTGAGACCCTGTCTCAAAAACAAGAAGAAATGTAGATTAAGCAGGGTGCTGAATACAGTTATGAAAGGAGGAATAAACTGTCCAATGAATTACAGAAAGGTGAGCATCACAGAAAATGTCAACCACTATGATGCAAGAATCATGGTAAGAAACAGAAACCACATAAACCCTTAAGACAGTGCTATATTCCACTAATAGAATACCTAAAACATTTTGATCAAGCAGATTAAAAATTAAGAAAAAGCAGATGTTTGAACAACCAAGAAGTTACATAATTACATTTGTGAAAAATTATTTTTTGGCCACCAAGTTACATTAGGTGAAGTATTCAGACCTTCTTAAACTTGACACTTTTTCTACTTTAAAAGTCATGCTGTGAAGACAAGGACATACGGGCTGGTATATTATACAGCCATTGCCTTGAGATTAAAGAGATGATACTGTGGGACACTAACTTAACTGAGGTATCTGCTGCCAGCTCCTAGAGATGGAGTTATTATTGGGAGCAAAATGTAAATCATCTCTTAAGAGTTAGTCCAGTTGGATTACATGATAAATTAACCAAGTTAACCAAGAACATGTCACTGAAGTCTTGATTCCAACTTTTCAAGAATTCAATAAAAAGTATTATCATCTAGATATCCAGAAATAGCTGTGTATCTTAAAAACACCCAGTCACACTTTACATCTCAAGGATTTCTTAACAACTCTAGACTAATGGCATCCCTCTTTATTTCAAGAAAGACCAGATTGTCAGGCATGTTTGGAATTCTTGCTCCTAAAGAGTTCAGATTTGCATGCCTGGATGATGGGAATAATATTCTGTATTTCCAGGGCCATAGTGATGCACTTGTCTATTATACTGAGAATGTAATGCACTATCAAGCTCAAAAGAATCAGCTGCTTTGAAGGCAGGAATGACAAGGCCATCTCATCGAAAGGCCCACATTAGAGAGACTTTTATGGCTGAGTCTCACGGGTAGTTGGCATGAGAGCTTGGTAAGTCAAAGACCACTAGGATTGATGGCATATGCAGCGTTGTGAGTAGTGATGGTGGGGTAGCCAATCACAGTCAGAATGAAGACAGTTTAACTTTTCTATAGTGATATTACAAGTAGGAAAGTATTTTTTTTCCATTTTCAGTCCAAAAGTAGACCTGTAACATTTAATCATCCCAGTTAGAAGTAAACTGGATTTGGCAAAATTTTTAATGAATTTCAGCAGACATATAGCTTCGTGGCTAATTCTGAAGTCTCACAGAGCTTGATAATAATATGAACTATGGTGAGCTGATCATCTTAATATAGGGACCGTAACAGATTTACCACTTTTTGATGACCTATCAAGCTGAAGCCTGAAGTTCCAGAAGCATTGATGTTCTAAAAATGAAGGTTTTACACTTCAGTCTTAGCAAACAAATAGTAGCAAATTGTTTCCAGATCCAAAATCTGCTAGTCCTCAGTTTACCAACAAGATTTTCCTGAGGCATGAAACTACATATTTTCCTTAAATTCCAGAAGATTCAGATTCCTGAGTACCCTTTTCTGGACTTATTTTGGAACAAAAATAATGGGTAAACCTCTGTCCAATATTCCTCAGAGCAAAGTTTCAAGTTGGCCAATAAAGCTTATGTCTTTTATTATATACTTTATTCCAAAAGTCTAGAACTTAAACATCAGCTGTGATTATTCCAGACATGCACTCATTTTTTGAGATGATCCCCAACCTGGGGAAGCACATGTAAAACAGAATCTTGAAGGCTAATCTGCTAAACATCCAGAGTATTAATTTTTATACCCATGTCGCTCTGGAGAGTCTCCCTTTTTTCTGTATCTATAAGGGTGATTCCGGGGTTTGTACCAATCTCCTTTGGAGTACCCTCTGTTATGATAATGTGCTTTCTGATCATGACTATAAAAGTATCGATGCTGAGTATAGTACTTATTGTGATCTTTATATTCATTTTCTTTAATACTATTGTCTTCTGCAACAATAGCATTCACATCTTGTCCAAAAAGAGATGTACCATCAAAGGGCAAGTGTAAGATCTTCTCCTGGGTTTTCTTAGTGAGAGATGTGAGTCGAAGCCAGGCTTGTCTCCTATAGTCTACTGCCATGGCCATGACTCTGACTACAGAGTCCATTATGTCCCTGGTGGTACAAAGCTGCCAAAGTCCTGCATCCATACCATCAGATATTATGCACCTTGCTTTTCCACGATCAAACTCCGGATCATGAACCAGATCTTCCATGTCTTCCCAGAGTTTACGTTGATACTGAGTCATATAGGCCATGTAGCTGGCAGCTCGGGCTGCAATGGAGGCAGCGTGGTAGAACCTACAACCCATGACCTCCATTTCTTTTGAGGTAGAGTCTAAAGGAGATGTTGTGTTTCCTCTTTTGCTATGTTCTAGTACATCTATAATGGGTCCCTCAGCTGGTGGATTTGGCTGAAAAGGAGATGTGTCCTTGGCCACAGGATACACCCTATGTCCCATGAAGGAAGAAGGATGGCAATCAGCAGGGTCTTTAAAAACTTCAGTGGTAGCAATTCTCAAAAGTGGATGCAATGGAGGAACCAAACGTTTTTTAGAGGTCATCCAATCGGGCTTCCCCTCACACGTTTCTGCTTCAGACTGTAATGTCACCCTCTTTATAACACCTCTTTGTTCCATTCTCTTCAAAAGACCTGTGAAACTAGATTGCATGGGGTCAGTTGGCTGCCCTTTGTCATCACCTGATGGAGATTTGCAATCAGCCTCTTCTTCAACTGTGGATAAACTGTCTTCCTTAGAGGTGGAGATATCCCAAGGAACTGAGGAATTCTCACTTGGCCTAGAATGATGAAATCTAAAACAACTCCTGGACTGCAGATCACGTATGACTCGAGACATCTCAGCCACTTGTGTCTGGAGATACAGGATGGCATCCTGTCCACTCTGTGAAGCTGAAGACATTGTGATAGGCAAATCATCTTTGACCTCAGAAAAAGCCAAAGACTCCTGGGAGACCAGAAGTGATGACGAGGGTGGAGTCTGGTAATTTTTTGATTTAAGTGTCTCTGTTTCAGAGATAGCAATATCTGCATTATTTTGATCATTTTTCTGGTTCTCCAATTGGTTCTCAACAGAAGAAGGTTGAGAAACTATTCTTTGTGGACTGTTGGTACAACTCCCAGAGGAGGAGCTGCTGTCTCCAATGGGAAGAGGAACACTGCAGCTAGAGCACATTTCTGGGCGATGATTCTCAGAGGGTGGCACCTTAGATTCAGGCATTCTCTGGGTTATCCACATGAACAAGAAAACCAAGGAAGAAAAAAAATATGCTTTTAATATGTTAACTTTCAAGTGCAGAGATGCATGTCCAGTAAGTAGAATTCAAATTTCATATTATTATAAATAAGAGTGACAGAAACAATCCACTATAGGTCGGCAAAAGATAACAGAAGTCAAATGCACAGGATTCATCACCCTCAACCCCATAAAACTTATAAGGCATTAATGTTAAACATAAAAAAATGATAAAAAAAATAAAATAATTTTGGGGAGATGGCTCAGTATGTAAAGTGCTTGTCACACAAATATGAGGACCTGAGTTTAGATTCCCAGTACCTGCATAAAAGCAAGGCACACAACTGGACACCTGTAATTCTAGCATTGGGGAGATAAACACAGGCAAATCCCAAATTCACTGGCTGACAGCTAGTCAATCAGTGAGTTTCAGGTTCAATGAGAGCTTCTCAAAAATAACATAAAATGTGTAAGGTAGAAAACAACTGAAGAAGACCCCTGATGTTAGCCACTGGCCTTCACATGCACACATGTGCACTGCATCTGCACATACATTTGCACACATCCATACAAGCAAGCACACACAGGTGTCACACGAACAAAGTAAACAAATTTTTTGTTTGTTTTGATCTTCTGATCAAACTTATAATCTCTTGCTTGATCCCAGGCTAAGATAAAATGCTGTGGTAAGGCCACTTGTAATAACAACTAATAAAAGTTTAAAAAAAAAAAAAAAAAAAACTATTCAATATATAAAAGGCAACAAGTGGAAGATAATGATAGCAGAGAAAACTTGAACAAAGACCTACTGAAATGGAAAAACCAAAAACTTTTACTCCCTCAAGTAGGGGCCATTTTAAATCTCCTTAAAAACTGTTAACTTCCCACGAATAACCTTCCAGTTTTATGTTTCTGCTTTACAGTTTGTGGTTTTAAGGAACTTAAATATTTGTTACTTCATTTCATCCTCACAACAACCCTGTGAGGTAAGACTTATTTGAATTACAAAAGCCAAAATAAAACAACACACCATTAAGGATAAGACAAAGTGAGAGAAATCTCAAACTGAGCCATTCTGATCAAGTTTTGAGTCCCATATAACATATAGGTCCTGGCCACCATGAGCAAGCAAGAGCCAGGAATTCTCTAATCCATCAAGAAAAGTTCATTAACTGTAATTTGGGCTAAATCAGTAACAAATGGAAGCCAACACTACCATGAAGGGCTTAAGAAATTCACCTCTCAGAGTAAGGCATTGGTTTAAAGCTATTGGTCAATCCTCCAAATAGCAAGTCACATGTACCAGTTCTAAGAATGGGGGAGAAGAAAGGAAAAAAGGAAAGAAGACTGGAATTATTTATCAGCTGGGAGTCTCCACATTCCCACTTCTCCACACACCCTTTCTTCCAAAATAAATTCTGTGGCCACACAGTTCAAAAAGTAAAGAATTCAGTGTATAGTATATCAGATGAGAGTCAGAAAAAAAGGAGGGAGATGAGGGTAAGCAAAAAGTTTGTGGTTTTTAAGTATATTTTCTTTTTATCATCTACTACTCTCCAGTCTTGCGTTTCCTGCAAATTTAAGGAAGGGCTGATAGAGGAGAAGGACTCCTTGAACTATTTATGATGGTCCATCCTAAGAGAAATGAGCATTCTCTAGGGCACTGATGCTCTTAAACACCACTATTATTGCTTTCCTTACTCTTCAGAAAAAAACAAAAAACAAAAAACTATTAACTGACACAAGTAAAAAAGTTTAAGTCAAATGCAATGTACTTACATCACTGTGAGAGGTACTAGGCTCTTCATCATCACTGCTGACCAGATCAATATATTCAAGAACAGGTCTTAGTGGTCCTTCCTATAAAAGGAATTGAGAAAATTCATATCATGAACATCATTTAAACCAAGCCAGCATTTTAAACAATGTTCTTTGTTGGCACTGGATCTGAGAAGGAAGACATACAAATAGCAGGAAAAAGAAACAAAGTACACTATTCAAAGTACTTACATACCTATATGTAGACTTCAAAAGCTGAGGCAGGAGGATTACAAGTTCAAGAACAGCTGGGCTACTGCACAGCAAGTTTCAGACCAACCTGGCCCACAAAGTGAGACAGTATCTTTAAAAAGAAAAAAAGAGATTGAGAGGGAAAAAAAAAAGGCGAATGACTAAATGTTAGAGCCTAAACCCCCAGGAACACAGATACTATGACCGAGGGCACTTTAGCTAGGATGAGTATTAGTAGTTTATTAAGACATCCAAGTTTGTGAACACCAGAATATAGAGCACAAAACATGGAGATCTTTGACCAATAACTTAGCTTTATTTCCTCTAAAATTTAAGAGAGTAAAACATTAAACCCAGATTTTTCTCCAATCATCTTCCTATTTTTTTTTATTCTTTTTTTTTTTTTTTTTACTTTATTTATTTATTTATTTGCCTTGGTGTTTGCCTGGAACTGGAACTACAGACAGTTGTTAGCTGCCATGTGGGTGCTGGGAATCGAACCCGGGTCCTCTGGAAGAGCAGACAGTGCTCTTAACCACTGAACCATCTCTCCAGCCCCTCATCTTCCTATTCTTATGTTGGGCTTAAGAGCCCAGATCTCAATTCTATCCACAAAAGGAAACTAATAAATAGCATTTCAATAGGAATAGCATATTAATGTAGGAAAATAACTAATGAGAACACACACATAATAACATATAATTAGTAATAGTGGTGGTAAAAAAAAAAAAAAAAAAAAGATGAGAAAATTAAGATCTTAGCCCCAAAACCAAAACCAAACAACCAAAAAAACAAAAATCAAGGAATCAAAAAAGCTCAAGTGACAAGAAATATACTAATGCTAGCATTGCACATGTGCACAAACAAAGGAACCTGGCCAACAGCTAAACATTTGGACCTGTAATACAGGGGTATAAACATTTGAGAGTGAGATTTGGGAGTTACCGCCCCCCCCCCCCGAAACTCTCAACTGAACAGAAATGAAAGTCGTCAGTGCTGCATGTGAGCAAAAACTCTGAGCACCACAGCTACATTCACTTCCTACGTAGTCTTACTTAGTGTAATCTTACCAAGTACAGCCAATGATTGAAAGAGAACTACTAATAAAGCAGTAAGCACATAAACCATACAGTAAAAGAGAGCAATGTAAAAACAAACAAATAAAAACCCTCTAAAAATCTAAGGTCTGACTAGTATATGGCTGTTTTGTCAACACTGGGGTTAGCACAGAAGTTCAAGTCCAGGCTGGGCTATTTGTCTCAAAATTCTAAAGCCTAGTAATTGGAATTAAAAAAGGGAGGAGGATATAGGGGAAAAAAAAAAAAAACCAAAAAACAAAAAATCAAACAACCACAACTGACGTGAAGAATTCATAGAGTGAAGAAAGCTACTTGTTGTAAACAGAAGGTAAGAACATCTAGTTCAAGATTCTCTTCTTCCAGATTGTTTTTTCTCTTAGGTTTTACTAAACCATAAATCACCATCCTTCTGGATAGTGATCCAGACACCAAGATAAAACCAGTGAGCAAGGGCTGGAGAGATGGCTCAGCGGTTAAGAGCACTGACTTCTTCTGGAGGACCTGAGTTC
>PVIH01000043.1:113726-298984 GCA_004025045.1 Sigmodon hispidus
AAAAAAAAAAAAAAAAAAACAAAAAAAACAAAAAAAAAACTGAATTTTTGTTCAAGCTGTTAGGAGAAATGCTTAAGAGGGGGAAAGAAGGAAAATAACAGAAAGTTCATGGTCAACAGAGCCGTATCATCTACTTTTTTTTTTTAAAGATTTATTTATTTATTATGTATACAGTATACAGAAGAGAGCACCAGATATCATCATAGATGGTTATGAGCCACCATGTGGTTGCTGGGAATTGAACTCAGGACCTCTAGGAAGAACAGTCAGTGCTCTTGACCTATGAGCCAACTCTCCAGCCCAGTATCATCTACTTTAAGATTAAAGCCTACCCTGATATTGTCTAATCATTGAGTCTTATGCTCTACTTCAAGAACAAAGGAGAAAGATGAAAATGTATCTGCTTTTACCATTCATATTATCACCATAGTTTGGATTCTTCAAGCAATGTTTTTAGGAGCTTGTTAAATTGTATTATCATATTCCACTTTCTAATTTGTTTCTGAGATAGGGTCTATGAAGCCTGGGCTGGCCTGGAACTTTTTTATGCAGACCATTCTGGCCTCAAATTCAGTCCTTGGCCTCCCAAGTACAGGGATCACAGGCATTATAGCTATGTGTCATCAGGCCTGGCTTTTAGGAACTTAATATTGTACATGAAAATAGTGAATCATGCTGGAGATGGCTCAGCAGTTAAAAGCCACTGACTGTTCTTCCGGAGGACCTGAGTTCGATTCCCAGCATCCACATGGCAGCTAACAACTGTAATTCCAAGATCTGACACCCTTACACAATTATACATGCAGGTAAAACACCAATACACATAAAATAAAGATAAATATTAAAAAAAATTTAAAAAGAATATTTGTAAAAAAATAGAAAAGAAAAGAAATAGTGAATCAAGTCTCCACATAACCAGAAATACAGAGGTAGGAACAGAATTTTCATAAACTAAGTAATAAAAACGAGAAGTTGATCTTGCTTGGCACACATCTATAAACCTAGCATGGAGAGGCAGGATAGTTAGTTCTAGGATAGCTAGGCTGTTAATACTCAGGCAATTGCAGGCCAGCTGGACACTACAAAATTATCTCAAGAAAACAAAAATAAGCTGGGCATGTGCAGCACAGGCCTGTAATACAGGACAACTGCTACAAGTTCAAGGCCAGGACTAAAAAGCAGCTGCCAAGGGACTGGTAGTGCAACCTGGTCGTGCAGAGTTTAACATGCCCAAGGCCCTGAGGTTCACGCTCCATCCAATACTAGGAGAAATAAAAAGACTTAAGTCAGGTGTGGTACTAGTATACATCTAAATCCCATCATTCAGGAGGCACAAGAGGGTTTAGTTCCCAAGACCAACCCATGCAAAATGCTAGATCAAATATAAAAAATTTAACAATTCAATGTAGCTAAAGATATATAGAAAGGCCCAAAATAAGAACAGATAAATAAAGCAAGAATATCAGAAATTTTACTACTAAATCATTTCACTGATATGCAACTGCTGTTGAACTACAAATGATAACTTCAGGGGCTGGAGAGACAGCTCAGTGGTTGGAAGCATTGATTGCTATTCCAAAGGGCCAGGGTTCAATTCCCAGCACCCACATGGCGGCGGCTCACAAGTGTCTGTAGTTCCAGTTCCTAGTTCCAGGCAAACACCAAGGCAAAAAAAATAGTAAAAAGAAAAAAGAAAAGGACTGACATAAAGGATAACTTCATATGATTTATAGTAATTAAGGCAAAATAATAAAAAATAACCAGGACAAAAAAAAAAAAAAAACAAAATAGAAGGGGGAAAAGTTTATTCATACAACAATTACTGAAGTGATAGAATGAGGAAAGGAGAAGAGTGGAATGATTAATTCTGACTTTTATTCAACAGGACTAAGAAGACCCACTCCTACTCTGAGCAGCACCAACCCGCCCCACCCCCTCCCCCATGGCTTTCTGCTTCCAGCCTGTGGACACAGGAAGAACTGCTTCTGAATTCCTGCCACTAAATTTTCCTCTCTAAGGCAGGCTATGAGCCAAAAAAACCCTTCATTGCCTAGGTTGTGTCAAGTATTTGATCACAGCGACGAGAAAAGTAATTAATAGAGAAAAGTAATTAATAAGAAGACATTAGAGACTGAAAGAAAAAGTAACTATAAGCATGCCAAAAAAACTTTATACATAAAGAATACACTTTCAACTAATTTTCACTGTAAATGCAGAATAGTTAGCAGTAATCCTCCTGCCTCAGCCTCCTGAGTGCTGTGTTTACGGGTCTGTACCACCACACTCTTGATTTGAGATAGGATCTCATTCCCTACAGGGCTCAGACTGACCAGGAATTTCCTGTTGTTTATATCAATAGCAACCCTCAATCTCCCCAGTACTTGGATTCCAGGTACTCAAAAAGACCAACTTCCCTTTTATCTTTACTTAAAACTGTTTCCCATACTGAATTTGAATAATCAAACATTTACTCTATTCCTAATCAATAAGATGTATTGAGCCCCATACCAGGCTCTGTGCTAAGCTTTCCAAATTATGCCATCCAATTTCCATAACTGCTTTACAGAGATTCTAATTATTGAAATCAACCTATTATACAGAAAATAAAACTGAGTGACATACACACAATTGGTTGTGAGGTCACCATTAATTCAGAGGTACTTTAAAGTATAAATCAAATTTTTTAAAAATTGCTGCTTATTACCTAACTTTCTAACTTAAAACATTTCTTCATTCAATAAAAAAAAAAAACAAAAAATTACTATTGCCAGTATTACATTTCATAATGTTGCCCAATCACATAAGTTACTAATTCCCCAAGAAGCAATGTTCATAATACAGACATGGAAATTATCTCCTACCTATGCCTGTATTAAGTACAAGTGCATGTGGTCCTTCAATAAGGTATTTTATCTGAATTTATACTACCAATTAGTAAATCAGCTTTATCTCCTCTTTTACCAATAACAAAATAAAGAATTCAACTCAAAATGCCACTACAAATTAGCAGTAGAGTCTCAGACAGACTATATTAGAAACACAGAAGAGTATTCTGTTTTGAAATATACTGTAATAAACTATTAGCATTCTTGTAATTAAATATCAATTCTCAAAATGAAAAAAAATTTTTTTCTATTTAGAGAGAGATGTCAATATATTCAAATATCATCCAGAACCATTGTACTTCAAAGAAAGTTAGTAAGTTAGCGCTGTATCTTACTTCTGCAGTCCCGCCTACTTCAAAATTTTCAAATAGTTTCCATCTGCCTACATTTTGGTTCAACTATAGTTCTTCATTCAAGATGTGTGTCATATGATCCACCTTTCTCTCTCCTACCTTAAAAACTAAAAAAAAAATATAAAAACACCTATCTCCAAAACTACACAGTACTCTTCTTACATCACACTTTTTCCTTTTCTTTTTCTACTCAAAATGTCATTTTAAACATTCAAGTATCTGAGGACATAGCACTCAACTATCAAGTAGAAGGTCCTAACAAATAACCAACCACTATTTATAGCAAATAAACTATAAAGTCTTATGCCTTTGTTGTCTGTGTATGTGTATGGCATGTGTGTGCATGTATGAATACAGACATGTGTGCCACTACAGGCATGCATGTCAGAGAACACCTTTCAGGAGTTCTCACCTTCCACTTTGCTGAGGCGGAGTCCCTCTCGTTTCTGCTGCTGTACAGATTCCTCCATGCTAGTTGGCTGTGAACTTGTGATTACAGATGTCTGCTTGCCTTCACATTTATTATTTTTATAATCATTTTAAGATTTTTTAAATTCATTTTACATATCAACCATAGATCTCCCCTCATTCCCCCTCCTACCCCCATCCTGTCCTCTGAAAAGGGTAAGACCTTCTAGGGGAGTCAGCAAAGCCTGGTACATTCAAGGCTGAGCAAGGTGGCCCACTAGAGGTAAAGAGCTCCACAAAAGCCAGCTCATGTACCAGGAATAGATCTTAATCTCACTGCCAGGAGCTCCTTAAACAGACCAAGCTACACAACTGTCTCCTGTATGCAGAGGGCCTAGTCTGGCCCCATGCAGACTCCACAGCTGTTGATCTAAAGCCCCTGAGTTCCCACTAGCTTGGTTTGGTTGTCTCTAGATTTCTCCATCATGATCTTTAACACCCCCTTGCTCATATAATCAATCCCTCTTCCCTCTGCAACTAGACTCCTGGAGCTTGGCTATGGATCTCTGTATCTACTTCCATAAGTTACTAAACGAAGGCTCTATGACAGAGTATTCACTAATCTGGTTACCAGGGTAGTCCAGCTCAGGCACCCTCTCTCCACTATTGCTAGTGGTCTAAGTTGAGGTTATCCTTATGGATTCCTGGGAACTTCCCTAGCACCAGGATTCTCCCTAAACCCATAATGTCTCCCTCTATCAAGATACCTCTTTCATTGCCCTTCCATTCTGTTCCTGTTCCAGCTCAACCATCCTGTTCCCTCATGTTCTCATCCCTATCTCCTCCACTTTATTGCTCCTCACTTACCCCCAGGTTACTCAGGAAATCTCACCTATTTCCCCTTCCCAGGGCAATCCATGTGTCTCTCTTAGGGTCCTCCTTGTTAGCTAGCTTCTCTGGATCTGTGGGTTGTAGTCTGATTATTCTTTGCTTTATATCTATTTATTTATTTCTAAGCATTTTTTAAAAAAGATTTATTATGTATACAGTGTTCTGCCTGCAGGTCAGAAGAGGACACCAGATCTCACTCATTTGAGGTGGCTGTGAGCTACCATGTGGTTGCCAGGAATTGAATTCAGGACCTTTGGAAGGGTAGCCAGTGCTCTTAACCTCTGAGCCATCTCTCCAGCCCTACTCAAATGCTTTCACTCACTAAGCCATTTCCCTGGACTAACTTTTTACAAAAGAATTTTCTATTGGGGCCATTTCTTTCTATCTCACTGCTGCACTAAAACACTGACATTCAAGAATAGGATATATTTCAATCAGACATATAGGTCTAACATTAAGAACGCATGATTTTTACAATCTAAGCTTCAATACTGTTTTGCTTAATGAGTGATTTATAGGTAGTCTAAGAAACCTAGTCAAAAGATGCTTTTGGTCAACTGGAAAGATGGTTCAGTGGCTACTGCTCTTCAGGGCACCCAACGAGTTCAGTTCCCAGCAACCATGTTGGTGGCACAATACCACCTGTAACTCCAGCTCCAGGAGTGCAAACACACTTTCTGGTCTCTGCAACTATACACATGGTAAACAGTTACTTACAACACACACACACACACACACACACAAAGTTAAATATACTATTTCTTAATGATGCTTTCTGCACGCATCCTTTCTACTGCAGCAAGAAGTAGTAATATTCAATCTGAATGCTCAAGTTACTTATGAAATTATGTTTGAAATTATGAATTCCCTGTCTTGTTATGGAGATTATGATAGGTTCTTAGAAGTTTGTAGGCATTTGTATCTGAGTGGTACTGTGAACAATCCTGTTAGCAGTTACTTAGCTCAAATTTTTATGGAAGTAAAAAAAAAAATTATAAAAGATGGGGCTAGAGAGATGGCTCAGAGGTTAAGAGCACTGACTATTCTTCCAGAGGTCTTGAGTTCAATTCCCAGCAACCACATAGGCTCACAATCATCTATGATGACATCTGGTACCCTCTTCTTTATACTATATACATAATAAGTCTTAAAAAAAAATTATAGCTTTTTGACCGCGGCAGCCATCTTTCAGTAACTCGGCAAAATGACGAACACCAAGGGAAAAAGGCATGGCACTCGCTATATGTTCTCCAGGCCTTTTAGGAAACATGGAGTTGTTCCTTTGGGCACTTACATGCAAATCTATAAGAAGGGTGATATTGTAGACATCAAGGGAATGGGCACTGCTCAAAAAGGAATGCCTCATAAGTGTTATCATGGCAAAACTGGAAGAGTCTACAATGTCACCCAGCATGCTGTGGGCACCATAGTAAACAAGCAAGTTAAGGGCAAGATTCTCGCCAAGAGAATCAATGTGCGGATCGAGCACATCAAGCACGCTAAGAGCAGGGACAGCTTCCTGAAGCAGGTGAAGGAGAACGACCAGAAGAAAAAGGAAGCCAAGGAGAAGGGCACCTGGGTTCAGCTGAAGTGTAAGCCTGCCCCACCCAGAGAAGCTCATTTTGTGAGGACTAACGGGAAGGAGCCCATTCCATATGAATTCATGGCTTAGTGTACAAAAGAAATAAAGACCTGGACTGTTAAAAAAAAAAAAAATTATAAAAGATGCCCTATACATGAAGGTACAAGAAGGTACAAGTAGAATAAAGGGCCATATTGCTAAACAGAAAATGTAATTAACATGCAGAAACAAAAAGCTCTTAACAGTGTTATTCTTTCTTGATTTAAGCACTGTCCTAATTTGCCTTCTTGTTGCTGTGATAAAAATCTTAACCACAATCAACTTGAGGAGGAAAGGGTTTACTTGCAGGTCACAGCTCAGATGTGAAGAAAGTCAAGCAGGAACCTCAAAGCAGGAACTAAGAAGAAATGCTCTCACTGACCCCTGTTCAAGAACTCTCTGTGTGGCTCTGTGTGGCTAGAGTTCCTATCATGCCATAACTACCAGCCTAGAAACATAATACTCAGAGTAGCCTGGGCCTCCCTACATCAATCAACCATCAAGAAAGAGTATGTCCCACAGACATGCCCACAGATCAATCCGTCCAATCTAGGCAATTCCCAATTGAGGATCCTTCTTCCTATGTGACTGGTTTATGTCAAGTTGACAATAAAAATTTACCAGTACAAGGACCACTTATAAAAAGTATTGCCAAGATGGCTCAGCACTCAAGAGCACCTGTTGCTCTTGCAGAGGACCCAGACTACATTCCCAGCAACCACACTGTGGCTCACAACCAGCCATAACTCTAGTTCTCAGGAGATCAGAGGCCCTCTTCTGATCTCCATGGGCAGCAGCCACACAAGTAGTGCTGCTATACATATATACAGTGAAAATAGTCATACACATAAAATAAATTTATCTTTTTAAAGTTTGTTAAATTACCTTTGCAAATATCCAACAAAGGCATTTATGAACTATGTACTTGCCTGAATATTTTTAACAAGTTAAAAGGATTCCTTTTTGCATCTCCATATCTACATTACTCCTTCCTTCCAGCATGCTGTGTTACATTTATGAGACATAGAAGTCTCCTGTCCAATGGTAGTTTATTCCTGTGCAACTTTGTCACACATAAATATATAGTATAATTTTGTTATAAATTACAAGCTAATAGTCACCAAATAAATAAACCAAGATGTTACATTATAATGTAGTTTGTACTGAAAAGCTCAGACAGAAACCTGGCTTTCATCTTTGCTAGATAATGACAACCAGAGAAACAGAACAGTGTGACAAAAAACACAAGATTCTGTCTCTGGGTACTTCTGTCCTCTTAAAAGCAGTGTTGTTTTTTTGATAGGGTTTCACTATATAGCACACAGCGGTTCTAGAACTTTCTAAGTAAACAGCCCAGACTGCCTTCCAATTCAGAATCCTTCTACTATGACCTCCCCAGTGCTACGCTTCTCAGTATCTTAAAATAAAACTAAGCTACCACTAATCATCAATTAAGTGCCAGCACTTACACACACAGGAAAAGTTTTATGTTTTATGCATTCTTTATTCTTGATGCAAAGACAGAAGTACTTATATACATTTAAAATAAAATTTAAACATTACCTTTAAAATTTAGATTAACACCACTTGAATTAACTAATTACAAGCTATTTGTAATTCACAAGATATAAGACAAAACAATTTACCTTTTTTTCTTTGCTTTTTTGGGATTTTTTTTTTTTTTGGTTTTGGTTTTCCAGATAGGGTTTCTCTTTGTAACAGCTCTGGCTACCCTGGAACTCACTTTGTAGACCAGGTTGGCCTCAAACTGGCAGAGACCCACC
Source organism: Sigmodon hispidus (assembly GCA_004025045.1). Classification (NCBI taxonomy): domain Eukaryota; kingdom Metazoa; phylum Chordata; class Mammalia; order Rodentia; family Cricetidae; genus Sigmodon; species Sigmodon hispidus. The sequence continues at coordinate 121,669 of PVIH01000043.1, forward strand.
TGCCTCTGCCTTCCTGAGGATTAATAGCATTCACCACCACGCTGCCTTCCGAACCTTACTCTTTAAATATTCTATAAATTGCTCAGAAGGCCATTATAACGAAGAGTTATTCTTTTTACTCTTGCATGAAACATCAAGGTAAATATTCTGTTCACAAATACACTGTGATTCAAGAAGAATGTGAAATGTGTCCCAAGGAGTCATCAAAGCCTATACATGTTAGAGGAGTAGTATTGATTACCGGCACTCTCCTTTCTCCAAAATACTTCAGTATGCTAGAAGAAAGGAACAACAAACTACATACCCCCAAATCTCACTCCAGATCCTCAGAGTTCAAAATGAAAAGAACAGAATGCAATGTATGGAAAAACTGCCAAGAAAATAATTTTATGAGGACTCCCCTCACAACAACCCCATTAAAACACCATACACAATGACTGCCACAATGGGTCAAAGTTGGGCAGGATATTCTTTAATAATCACTCCATTTTATAGTTAGCCAAAACTTCCATATAGATATCAGATAAACAATAAAGAACTATACAGCTTTTATAACAAGTTAACTGTAGCTAACTAAAGCACTTCCGGAGAACTGTGAAGAACAGGAGTGTTCTCTGGCAACATAATACTTTAAGAACACCCAACATGCAAACCTTAACTACTGTTAAGTGACAAGCACCAAAAGCCATTTGTCTTCCCCTTAATCACAACTTTACAGGGTGTGGGGAGATCCAAATGTGCCAAGCTGTATTCCAAAATGACAATACCTAGGCTCCACCCTGAATTCCTGATTCAACAGATCTGTAGTGGGCTCAGGAATCTGCCAACTCACACTTAAAGCTGGAAAATTATTGTCCCCAAAGGAATAAACTTAGAAAAACAGCAAAGCTCCAGGTGATGCAGGACTCCTCATTGTGACTAACAATTGTACTGTGCTGTAACAAGATGACCTCAGAAGCTATCTTAGAAGATACATCACACTGAGCTGTTGTGCTCTTTACAGCTCTTTCCTACCTCCTCAACATTAACTAGTCCTGTGCATCTACATTTGGAAGGCATTCTTGCCTCATTTGAAAAAGCAGTCTTTGGGGGCTGGCGGGATGGCTCATCGGTTAAGAGTACTGATTGTTCTTCTGTAGGACCTGAGTTCCATTCCCAGCATCCACATGGCAGCTAACAACTGTCTGTAATTCCAAGATCTGACATCCTTGCACAATTATACATGTAAATATATTACATAAATATATTAATTACATAAAATATATATAGTTTATGTAATTGGTGATATATATATATAAAGAAAAAGCAGTCTTAAGAGACCAGAATTTTGTCCCAAGTACAAACTGTACAGACTTAAGATCTGGGAGGTCCCATTAAGTACATAACCATTCTCTAGGCCACCCACTTTGTAATGCCTACTGTTATTGTTCCAGTACCCATTCAGGTAAACATCCAGGTGGCTCTTCAGGTAAATGCCCTGTGCACCACTGTGTGGCAGCTATTCCACATTCATGACTATCTGTTGAGTGATGAATGTACGGTGAGGTTTAATCACACAATGGCTTACCATACTCTTTTATTCCAGAAAACCGCGATTGTCGGTCTCTACTTACACTAACAAACTGGATGTCATCTTCATTTTCATCCGTTGTTGACTCAGATGCCTCAGGCCCAGCTGGTGGGGCAGATTCTATTATCTATAAACAAAAGCCAGGACACGCTTATCTATTCAGTCACACACTAGTAGGAAGAAATTTCTCCAAAAGGAATGAGTTAAGACAAAAGCCCCTGAGGGCACAGCACCATCACCCACAAATCTGGCTCCCAGAACTGCATGGAGGCGGGTTTTGCTAAGGCGTCTGGGAGTTGCAGAAATCCAGCCTCCCAGGTAGGTTGCCACAATTCTCCTCCCCGCCTTCTCCAGGTGCAGGGATGCAGGCTCTAAACCTCCAGGATCGGGCTGTAAAGCAAGGACAGCCTCCATCTAATCGTCTCCCACCCTCAGGGCTGCGGCTGCGGCTGCAGCTGTGGCGGCTACAGCTAGGGCGGCCAGGGGCTGGGGGCGGCCGGACCGCCATTGTTGAGGGCTCCACGCAGACGTGCACCAGGCCTGGAGGCCCCAGCCATCGCCCCAGGCCGCGGCCGCGCTGAGGCCATCGGCCTAGAAGACAAACCCCTTCGAGGTCCGGCTCGGCTGAGCCAAGGCCCGGGCCGCCACCACTCACCTCCGGCCCTGGGTCTCCCATTTCTCCCACAGCCTGTCAGCACCACGCTCCCGCCGCTGCTGCTGCTGTTCCCGACGCCGCCGCCACGACTTCCCTCTCGCCCTGCGCCGCGCGACCCGCCCTGCGTGAGCGCCCACGCTAGATGACGCCTCGGGCCGCGGGGACGTTGAGCCGCTAGACCCCAAGCGCGGCCTCGCTACAGCGGCTTCCAACGCCGCTTTGTACGCTCCCCGCCTACTCCCCCCCCGCGCGCCGCGAAGGATTCTGGGAGTTGTAGTTCCCACCGGCCTGGAGCCCGCCGACCGCGTGGCAGGGGAAGCAGGCGAAGACCTGTATTATGGCGCTCACCTGCAGCCCTGGAAAATGGAGGAGGAGATGGCAAGGTCTTGATAGAGTTTTGAGTCCAAGGAAAATCTCGTTCTGCTGCCGCCTTTAACTTGAGAGACACTGGCAGGGAAAGATCTTCTCTACTGGCAACAAGCAGGGCGTATGGAAAAATGGAGGACTTTGCTTTTACATCCTGGCAAGCGTGGCAAATTCAAGAGCTTACATGACGTTTCTGAGAGGTCGTTAATTCTTGCAGTAGGCTTCCAAAGTGGCTTCCTTGTTGTTCACGGGTCTCCAGACGGCTCATGATTCTTGTAAACTAAAAGAAGCATTACTGATTAGGTCCCATAGGACTGCTGGTGGTCTTTCTTTTTTCTCTCGTTCTTTTCAGCCTAGGCTGAGTTGCTTGGTTAATCACTTTGAGAGAGGGACACATAGGTGTGGGCAATGGGAGACCAGTGGGAAACAGACTTGGTAGTGGCGGTTAACCTGTTCAAACCTTTAGTGACCTTACTGCCAGAAAGCAAAACTCAGTGGCTATTGTCTTGGGCCAGAAGGATGGTGACCTGAAATAATTTGCTGCCTTTTTTCCCCCTCTTTCTTTTCCTTTTTTGGATTGGTGTGGGGGATGAGTAGGTTTAGATAAAGTCCAAGATATGATGCACGCTTAAGCTAGTCACCTTACTCCATATATCTCCCAGAGCGAGCAGGTATTGAATCTTGCTCAAGGACCAGAGAGGAGCAAAGCTGGTACCCAGGGTTCAGCAGGAAAGCAATAGCAGCCAAAGACTGCTACTTTAGTCAGGAAATCCTAGAACAGGGGTATTATAATGTGCCTTTCAGGATATTCTTAGGCTCTATAAAATAAAACTGAACTTCTAAAGGTAAAAATTGATTCATGCATCAGTCAAAACAACTATGGTATTTAACTTTTTTTTTTTTTAAATAATGACTTGGAACAAAAAGCCCTTTGTAAAAATACATAAAAATTAGTAAGATTTTTTTGAAAAGGATTTAAGAAAGAAAATTATGTCTGTGGTACCTAATATTGTCTATGTGCAAAAATAACATCTAACTGCCTATACCTATAGAAGTTAGACTCCTGTATTATCACAAAGTGCTCTTTAATTTCTCTTGCTTCTACCTAATGTTTGTGACCTATACAGACCAACTAAGAAACAAAGATTCATTGTATGCATTTTTAAAGCTTTATTTATGTAAATTAAATATTTAAGAAGATAAATTCAATAGAACATTTCATTGGTTTCTGGTAGGAATTGGTGGGTCAACCTCATGGAAAATATAAGTAGTTTATGACTAGAGCAGAAAAATGCTCATACTATTCATTATCTATATTTGCAATGATTTGCCCTAAGGTTTGTTTATATTAGAAAACATTAAAAAATATCTGACTAGTGATTGAAGCTTGGCTCTCTTGAATCTTACTTTTTTGGGAAAAAAAAGTGGGTGAGGGGGTGCATCCTGGATAGGGGAGAATAGTAATTTCTTGAAGTTTAGCAGCTTTTAAAGTATGCCTCTTTTTAAGTGACATAAGTTGGTCATGTAAATGACTGTTAGGTCTTTAGAAGCATCAGATCTTCCATCTGAACAGAGTCTGGATTTGGTTAAATTGTGATGCCCTCTACAAAAGTAATACTGTAGACTGACAGCACCATTGGAAACGTTTACCTACAATTTCTGTCTACTTATTTTTAAAAAATGCAGGAGAAACATTGAATCAATGGAACCATGTCAAATTTCAAAACAAATCATGTCCACAATAGAAAACCTGCATAAATACTAACATGATTTTTTTCTAACTGCCTTGTTTAATAAGAACATGCTTGAAAGCTACCTAACAGAAGGTTAAATTAAAGCCAGTTTTTTTATTTAGCATGGCATAGCAAAGGAGAAAAGAAAAACCTAGACATTATGGACAAAATTTGGGAATCTGTTTTAGGAAATTGAGAAGGTCTTGGGTCAGGAGGTTTTATAGTCAGTTCTGTTTGAGAGTGGAAAATTAGTTCTGTTTCTTACAGGGTCTCTATTCTTGTGTGTGTGTGTGTGTGTGAGAGAGAGAGAGAGACAGAGAGAGACAGAGACAGAGACAGAGAGAGACAGACAGAGGGAGGAAGAGGAGAGGAAGAAAGTAAGAAGTCAGTCAATAATTAAGCAGAACTTTATTTACCAAAACAAAGCACACACTCCAAAGAAAAATTAAATGGGCCATCCCAAAGGAAGGATAACAACCTAATAGGTTCTTCATTCAGAATTTAAAGAAATTTTCATGAATATTTAGGAGTTGGGTGACACAGTCATAAGATAAAGAAAACATTTTCTTTTCCAAGTCGTGGTATGCTGAGTCTGGCTGCTACCTTTTCTTCCCACAATCCTCTAGAAAAGCACACAATAGGCTGAGAATGAAAATCACAGTGTACGAGGTGTTGAGTTGAAGTCAGGGTCTGTTGAGGATAGAGGTCCTCCTTCCTTAATCAAATGTGTGGGCAGTTGGGAAAGTGCATTGGCCTTCTTGCTTCTGATACAGTGGGAACAGCCTACCTCAAGCTTCAGAGAAGTTTAACTTGAAGGTCATTCACAGTATCAATAGACAGAGCTACAGAAACATAGTTACTAACTCCTTGCCTAGCTTGTATCATTCTTTTCACAAGGAATATAGCCCCCATGGTGGAAAGAATATAATTTTATAAGGGAAGAAGTACCCAGGAATCTTTTTCTTTAGTAACTTTTTCAAGTTGAAAAAGAATGCAGACCCTCCTTATGAGTCCAATGTCCTTGCTCTGTATGTTGGTAGAGTAACCAAGGGTGGTTCAGTTAAGGATGGCAGCCTGTTGATCAAAATACCAGATGTATTTATTGACTGTGAAACCTCACTGTGGACTAGCCAGCCCAACAAATTTTCCCTCATACTACAGCAAATGTGTTATAAATTTTAGAATATAAGGCAATGTCCCTTGAGGGACACTCTGTTGGTATCTCAAAACTTAAATGTGATAACTGCTGATATTCACTTAATTGATGTGACATTATATGATAAAGAAATCAAGGAAAGAAAATGCAAATCTGTACAAATATATTCTCAATAAAAAAGACAGAGGCACTCATGACAATTAAATCCTCATTTCTGCAATTGGTCACATGGCCTTAGCTGGTATTTATAAATACCTTCCTCTACTACCCATTCTGTATTCTTCCAACCTCAGCAAGCCCTTCAGTTGGTCTTAGTTCTTTTCTTGGAGGAGTGTTTGGATTAAGTTGTTGTAGTTTCCCATTGACTTTATAATCACAGAACACAGTAGCACCAAGAGGGATTTCTTGCACTCCAGACATATTCCTTCTTATCTCTATTGTGGTAATTGTGGTCAATTACCCTTCCTGACACTATTATTCTTCTCTTTAACTTTAAAAATGACATTTTTATTCAAATATATCATGTGCTTTGACCATTTTTACTCCCATAACCCTCTTATACTACTTCCCTAAATCTTTGCAAATATTTCTCATTCTGTGTTCATGTCATATATAATATTTATGTATATTATTTTCATATGTATAGACCAAGTTAAATATGTGAGAGAAAATATGTAATGTTTGCCTTTCTGAGACTGGCTTATTTCATTTAAGATGATGGTAGCCTGTTTCATATATTTCTTACAAATGACATAATATTTTTTTCTTCATGGTTGAATCAAACTCCATTGTGTACATGCTACATCTTTTCTTTAGTCTCTCTGTAATGTGTGGTTGACACCAATGGCAGACTCCTGGAAAGTGTAGTGAAGCTGAAGATGGACGCCCCAACATTGCAAAGAAACTTTGGATGACTCTCCAGGCAGCCAGATGTCTCTGTGATTTCTAGAGTCTTTGAAGTTGCTTGCAATGCACTTCCTGTTTACTCAGGTAATATTACATCCTTATGGGGGTCTTTGATGGAGTTGAAGACCAAATAGTTATAGTTGCAGTTTTCCTTAGTTTGTTAAGTGTAAAAAATTTGATTCACTAAGATAGAATATATAATGCATTATTTTCTTTGAGTATGCCAACTACAAATGGATAGAGTATTGTTAATGTAATCTTACTTGCTAATCGTTATTCCTTTCTTAGCCTATTGGCTTAAGGGCATCAGAAACCCAAAGTAGTGGCCAGAGGAATTAGCTTCCAGTTCACTGGAATGTTTGTTGGCTCCTGGCAGGAGCTCTCTCACCCTAGGACTAAAACTTCTGGGCCAGCAGAACTTAAGTCTGCAGAATAGAAAGCAAAAATTTTCCTACTGGGTCACTAAGGGTGAAAGTGAATGGAGCAATATATTATTCCTTTTTCTGTGCCCCATAAGATTGCCAGCCTCCCCAGTCATCAGGAAGTAGTAATGGAAAGCTTTGCTCAAATTCCCAAAATATTATTTATAAATGTTTGTTTTCATTATAAATGGTTAATGGTTATAGTCAATTTCTTTCTAAGGATAAAAGGAGAATGTGGTATAGAAATGATAAAAAAGATTATTGAATCTGCTTTGATCAAAAAACGATTGTTAATCTGAAAATACTTTACACTGGTATGACTTTTGGTTTATTGATACAAATTTAAGGTCAGTTTTGTTATACTGTATATATACATATTTCTCCTTTTTAAAAGATATTTTTATGCAATTCCTTTAAAATTGTAATGTACAATTAAGAAATGCAGATTAATAGTCATCTCTGATTATCAAACTTACAGTCATGTAAGTTAGATTTTTTTGATATACAAAGATATATTTTAATTAGATAGGAAATCTTCAAACACTTCAAAGGCCTACAGAATTTGACATCTGAAATATTTTAAGAACTTAGACTTTTCTGGACAATGAGACATTGTCTGATACTGGCAGCACCAGTCTACTTCAAGGGGATGATGGGAAAATGAAGAAACTCCATGTGGAGTTTACTTTCTTTGTGGCAAAAGTTAGCCATTCTTGCCTTCACTGCTTGACAGTATGCTGTATAAACTGGACATGCAGGGCCAAAAGGAAAGTGATCTCTAGAACTTTGCCAGAACAAGCCGAAATGGTCCTTCAGGTTCTTGCTTCATAGAGACTGACAGATATTCTGCAGGATACTGCAGGGAGAAGCGACTGATGAACCTTGCCAAAATGGATGGAACAGTCCTTCAAATTTTCTGCTTCACTAAAAAGTCTGCCAGAGACTCTAGTCCTGTAGGCTGAAGATGGATGCCCCAATGTTACAAAGAAACTTTGGGTGACTGTCCAGGCAGATACATGTCATCTCTGTCATTTCTAGAATTTGGAGGTTGCTTGCAATGCCTTTCCTGTTTGCAGGTAATATTATACCCTGCTGTGGTCTTTGATAGAATTGAAGATTGGATACTTTTCCTGTATAATTCTTACTTGATAGCTATTTTATTATATGTAATTTTGCTATGTTGAAATTGAAACCTTACTTTTTGATCAGATAGGAAAGGGGAAGTAGTGTGGGATGGCTTTCTGTATGCAGTGACTTATCATTGGATAATAAAGGAACTGTTTTGGCCTATGGCAAAGCAGCTTATAGGGAGGTGAGAAGTCCAGGCATAAATAAAGGTGAAGGAGGGAGGAGTCAGTGGAGACACTGTGAGCTGCCACTGAAAAAGCAAGAAATAAAGTACAGGTAAGCCACAAGCCACGTGGCAAAACATAGATTAGTAAAAATGGGTTGAGTTAAGTTGTAGCAGCTAGCTAGCAGGGCTGGAGAGATGGCTCAGCAGTTAAGAGCACTGACTGTTCTTCCAGAGGTCCTGAATTCGATTCCCAGCATCCACATGGCAGCTAACAACTGTCTGTAATTCCAAGATCTCACACCCTTACACAGTTATACATATAGACAAAACACCAATTCACATAAAAATAAATATTTTTTTTAAAAAAAAAGAGTTAGCAAACAATAAGCCTGAACCATAGCCCAAAACAATTTCTTTACTATCCAATGATAATTCACAGCCTACAGAAAGACATCTCATATCACTTTTCTACCCCTTGGTCCTGGCTAGGGGAGAAATTGCATTATATGTTGGATGTTGATTCAAAGTATATACTGTCTTCTGGAGAGCCCAGTGTCAGCCATCCAGGCTGCTGCCACCTAATTGGTGCTGTAACTGTGCCTTCAGAAGGTCATTATATCTTTCAGGCCATCTACTTCAGGATGGTAGAGGATCATGGGAGACCAGTGGATTTCATAATTGTGACCCATTTTCACACTTCTCTGGCTATGAAATGAGTCGCTTGTTCAGAAGTAATACTGTTTGGAACACCATGACAGTGAATAAGGTATTCTGTAAGTCCAAAGATGCTGGTTTGAGCTGAAACATTATATGCAGGAAAGGCAAATACATAACCAGAATAAGTACTTACAGACAAATTGTTGCCTTTTCCGTGGAGGAAGTGATCCAAGGTAGCCAGCCTGTTACCATGTCACAAACTAATGATTCCAGGGAATAGTACCATATCTGGGGCTCAGTGTTAGCCTCCTCTAATATTATCTCCATTAATATTGAGAATAATTATCAAACAATGTGCATTAATTACAATGCTGTGATTTACATAAAAATGGCTGCTGTAGGCCCATAGGAAGTAGTAGCACTTTGAGGATGTGTGACCTTGTTGGAGTAAGTGTGGCCTTGCTGGAAGAAGTGTGTCACTGGGGATGGGCTTTGAGGTTTCAAATGCTCAAGCCAGACCCAGGGTCATTTTCTCTTCCTGTTGCCTAAGGATCTGAGAACTTTAAGCTACTTCTCCAGCACCATGTCTGCTTGTATGCTGCCATGCTTCCAACCATGATGATCATGGACTAAGCCTCTGAAACTGTAAGCCAGCCCCAATTAAATGCTTTCCTTTATAAGAGTTGCCATAACAGCATCTCTACAGCAAATAGAAACCCTAACTAAGATAATTACTTTTTGTCTTAGTTACTTTTCTATCACTGTGAAGAGACACCATGACCAAGGCAATTTGTAAGAGAAAACATTTAATTGGTGGCTTGCTTATAGTTTCAGAAGATGAGTCCAGGACCATCATATCATGGTGGCAGGAAGCCCTGAAGCAATAGCTAAGAGTTGCACATTGAGACAACAACCAAGAAGCAGAGGGCAAACTGGAATGGCGTGAGTGTTTGAAATCTAAAAGCACCTCCTCCATCAAAGTCTATATGAGGGAGGGCTTACAGGATGCCACTTGGTGCCTTGGTAGTATGGTAGGTGAAGGGACTAATGGAGGGTTCCCTACTGGAGCTCCGGCTCACAAGATACCTCAAGGTCCCAGAAGCAGTGTCATGGATAGCAGACTTCATTTTTTTTTTATGTAAATTTGTGTTTTGCCTGCATGCATAACTGTGTAAGGGTGTCAGATCTTGGAATTACAGACAGTTGTTAGCTGCCACGTGGATGCTGGAAATCAAACTCAGGTCCTCCAGACGAGCAGTCAGTGCTCTCAACCACTGAGCCATCTCTCCAGCCCAGACTTTGTTATTTTTAACAGAGGACTATATTCTAGTTTTATATCAGTGTACTGAATTTTGACTTGAGGAATTTTAATAAAAATGCATATACGCACACATATACAGATGTCTATACATATATGTGTATTATGCGTGTACATGTATACAATTATCGCTTCATTCTCCACAAACCTTTTATGACTTCCTTGTACTTTCTGTAATGTACATAAGCATCCTGGCTTAGTTTTCATCTTTATTTGTTGTTTCAGAAAAAAAAATGTAATCATTTTACCCCAGGACAAAACTTTATTTTGCCATACATAATTATTTTTTTAAAAGATTTATTTATTATGTATACGGTATATAGAAGAGAGTATCAGATGTCATTATAGATGGTTATGAGCCACCATGTGGTTCCTGGGAATTGAACTCAGGACCTCTGGAAGAACAGTCAGTGCTTTCAACCTCTGAGCCATCTCTCTAGCACATACATAATTCTTATTTTAAAAAGTCTTTTATATAACATTTCTTATATAAAATATAAAAGATGGCTGGAGAGATGGCTCAGTGGCTCAAATATATATCCTCATACTTTAATTTTTCTTCATATTTTTTCTCCTACTTGGTACTTTCCCTTAATTTTATTTTCTTCATCAATATCATGAAAAGGCAACGCAACACATTTATCAAATCATTTTAAATAAAACTAAGTCCAAATTACATTTGTAACCCAGTACGACAAATGAAGATCACCTGGCATATGTTATTAATTACAAGCTTATATCTATTGCCAGTCCCAGGCAGATTTTATTGTTGCTTGGGTTTCTTCAATAACTTTTCTTACTCATTTTTTTCTCTTGGCTTCTCATGACTTTGGGAGTTACAGAATTTAACATTCCTGCAAAAGTTGAGCAAGATTACAAGTCTTCCATCAACCTTGAATAGGAAAACCATATCAGCATAAACAAAAGCAGAAGAAAGATAAAATATACAAAGAGCTAAAAATGTGCTTGGGCCAATCCTGTAATCACAGTTTTAGTTACAGAAGAGTCTGCTCAAAAGAAGAGCTGTGAGATAGTAAAGTGTTTGTTTTTGAGTAAGAGTGTCAAGGAGAAGAAAAAAGAGTGTGTCCAGAACCACAGCCTGGACAAGAGACTTGTTATCTGGGCTGTCCTTGACATATGGGATCCATAGCACTTGTATTTGAAATAGGTCCAACATGAAGAAGGGGTCTTGTAGGCAAATGGTACTAAGCTCCCCACAACAACAGGTTTCACTTTATTTCGATCCCCAAATAATTTGAAATTTTTAAATTTAAATTTTATTTTTACTCTCTCCCTCCCTCCCTTCTCTTCCTGTTTATCTCTTCTCTCTCTTTATAATAATAAGGTCTTCCTGTGTTAAAAAAAAATTATTTTTAACTTTACCTTTTTCCTTCCTTCCCCCAATTCTTCCTGTGTGCACTTGGATATCTACCTTCCTCGGTCCCTCTTCAGATTATGGTCCCTTCCTTTGATAGATATACTGGATAATGAGTTAAGGGGCTCAGCCCTGAAGAAGACTATTTGTCGAACTCTTGGCATCCTCTCTTATTATGGTGAGATTCCCTGACACCTCCCCCTTCCACGTGAGCATGTCTGGTGGTGGTGTACCTTTTCTGCTCCTGTTTAGGTGGTCATGCCATTGATGTGTCTTAACTTATATCTCCCTGTCATTTCTACAGAAACACTTTCACAGATTTTCTGGATTTCTGTCTCTTACAGCTTTCTATCCCTCTTCCATGATGTTTCTTTGACCTCAAGAGTTATAGATGGATTAGTTGGAATTGTGCCACACAAGATCACTTTTTCTATACATTTTGACTAGTTGTGGTTTTCTTTTTTTTTTAATGTCTTTATCTATTGCAAAGAGATCATTCTTTGGTTAGAAGTATGAGCTACACTTATGGGCTTAAATATGGGTATAAGGATAAATATTTAGAGTTCAGTTGTGAATTATGCTGGTCTAAGACCTATGACCTCTCTTGCCCCACGTAGTACTAGGCTTATTTTCCTACTTCAGAATTGCCTTGTCTTTAGTTAGACAGCTGTTGGTTACTACCATCTAAGAATGCCGCTATTATTGAGCTAAGTGGGTGAACATTTTCTAATTCAAAGGTTTTCAGCTATGTGGGAATATTGATTGTTTCCTTCCCTTGAAAGCTAGCATGGCATCTTCTGGTACTGTGAAAGTTAATCCTCAGAGAAGAAGCTTTCAGGTCGGGTTCTCTGTGTCTTGTGTCTATAGAATGGCCATTTCCACAATATTAATTCTACCAATCAATGATCATAGGATGCATTTTTATTTTCTTATATCCTTTTCTCTTTAGACTTTTAAAAGAACAAGGAAACCATATGTAAAGGTACATAGTTGTGTGGCACTATTTACACCATCAAGTTATGGAGTTCACCTAGGTGCTCCACAGATGAGTGCAGGAATGGGGCATTAAAGGGGAAGCATTAGTCAACCATGCAGAACAATGAAATCATGCCATTTGCAAAGAAATGGATGAAATTATAAATCACAGTGCAGAAAAACAAGTATGACAGGTTTTCACTCTTATGTGACAGGTAGAAAAAATTACAGTGAACGGAAGCTAGTAGAGAGACTAGTAGAGGGGTCAAAGGGCATGGAGAAGTGGGAAAGGGATTAGACAAGGAAGTGGACACAAAGGAGGCCATGCTAAAAGCACTATGCAAGTGTCTCAGTCAGGGTTTCTAGTGTTGCAACAAAACATTGTGACCCAAAGAATTGGGGAGGAAAGGGTTTATTTGGCTTACAATGCTGTTCACCATCAAAAGAAAGAGGAGACAGGAACTCAGGAGGGCAGGAACCTGGAGGCAGGAGCTGATGCAAAAAGCTATAGAAGGGTGGTGTTTACTGGCTTGCTTCACATGGCTTGCTCAGCCTACTTTTTTATAGAGCCCAGAATCACCCCAGGGATAGCACCACCCACCATGGGCTGGGCCTGTGGCCATTGATCACTTGTTGACAAAATGTCTTACAGCTGGATCTCCTGAAGGCATTTCCTCAGCTGAGGCTCCTTCCTCTCTGATGAGTTGATCTTGTGTCAAGTTGACATAAACCAGCCTGTACAACAAATGCATTACAGTAAAACATGTTAATATGCACAATTAGGGGCTGGAGAGATGGCTCAGCGGTTAAGAGCACCCTCTGCTCTTCCAGAGGACCCGGGTTCAATTCCCAGCACCCACGTGGCAGCTAACAACTGTCTGTAGTTCCAGTTCCAGGCAAAACACAAAGGCAAATAAATAAATAAATAAAGTTTAAAAAAAATGCACAATTAATATGTGCTTACTGCTCTAAAAGTGATGGGACTTGAGAGAATGGAGCCAATAAATGAGGTAGACTAAAGTCTCATGCAATAGCCAACTTTATTCAGAGCTCCAGACAATTTCTAATCTGAGTTAAGAATCACATGAGTAAAATTCTCATTAGTTCAAGCTGAATGCAATCACAAGGACAAGTTTTATGCATAAAAATCCATATTTTTCTGGGCTGAAGAGATGGCTCAGTGGTTAAGAGCGCTGACTGTTGTTCTGGAGGGCTTGAGTTTGATTCCCAGCATCCACATGGCAGCTAACAACTGTCTGTAATTCCAAGATCTGACACTCTTGCATGCAGGCAAAACACCAATTCACATAAGATAAAAATAATATTTAAAAAACTTTCCATAGAGGCACACGAGTAACAATGGCCAGGTTTAATGAGTAATGAGAAGTAAATTTAACTCTTATCTGATACACCTGGGAGGAGCATGGAACCATTCCAAGAACAGTTCTGTGCTTTGCAGAAACTGAGGTCACAAGACTCTTGTCTTGTTTCCTTGAAATGTTCTCATAAGTGCTCAGAATTCTCCTCACAGGACTTCATTCTTGGACTGTGTTCTGGCAAAAATGCATAACTATAGTTTTTAGAAAGTAAAACAAAATCTGAAACAAGAATCTTATAGCTGGGCCTAGAGAGATGGCTCAATGGTTAAAAGCACTTACTACCCTTTTTAGAGGACCCAGGTTTGGGTTCCAATATCTACATAGTGGCTCACAACCATCTGTAATTCCAGTTTTAGGGGATCTGACATTCCCTTGTGATCTTCACAGACACCAGGAATACACATAATAGACATACACACATGCAAACTCAAACCCATAAAATAAAATAAATCTACTATTTAATTAAAAAAGACTCATATCTGACCCCTAAACTAGGCATGGTGGCACATGCCCACAAGCTCAGCATTTGAAGATGAAGATGGGGAGATAAGTTCAAAGCCAGCCTCAGACTCGTCATGAATCTCAGCCATCCTGGCCCCTTGAGAATCCATTGAAAGCAAGCAACAATGAGAACAAAAATCATACACATCACAAAACTCCCTTCAGGAATTATAAGGAAATTAAAATTTTTTTCATGTAGACAAAAAGTACAACTTATTGTTAATAAACCTGGCACACGTTAAACTAAAGACACAAAGTGGGTATCAGTTCGGATACAATCAAAGCCATAGCACTCATAAAGTAACTATGTGATCATTTTGTTTCCTTTGTTAATTTTTGTGTGTGCCCATATTGCTATGGTACACACATTGAGGGCTAACAATAATCCTTGGGAAATTCTCTTCTACCTTATGGATTCTAGGGACTAAACTACCCACTAAAACATATCCCTAACTCATAACTTTGTAATTTTCACCCTTTAAAGATTTATATGTATGTGTCAGCCACATGTCTGCAAATTCTGTTGTAGGCCAGAAGAGGGTACCAGATGCGTTGGAGCTGGATTTAGAAGAAGTTGTGAGTGTGATATAGGTGTTGGGAACTCTAGTCCTTCAGAAGGTCAGGAAGTGCTCTTAACCACTGAGCATCTTCCCAGCTTCATGCATAATTTCCTCCTCTGAACTAATTCAGAAGTCAATTGTACAAATGTATATATAATGCATGTACATGTAACATATGGAGATGTAATATATATGTAATGTTTTTGCCAATAGCAGTAAAAATTGGGAGAAAGTTATATTGAGTTAAAGAAATAATTAGCATTAAATTTATTGTTACAATAATATATTATTGGTTTGTAAAAATAATTATTGATTTCATAAACAGGTATATTATGTACAACAATAACATTTTAGAAAAATCAATAAAATAATATGAGTAACAGTTCTTTAAATGAGCAGAAATAATCTCCAAAAAATCTAAAGATGATTCATTTGACAGATCATACAAAAACATCTTAAAAATAAGAGTGAAAAGATCATTAGATTAAAATACTACATTAGGAAATCCTGATAATTAAGCTAAGGGAAGACATGAGGAAACATGACTCATCCACAAACAAACACAGATATAAGCATGGCTCTAGTGACAAGGACAGTAACTGTGACTGAGTGATTCAGGAAAGATGCGGTGTGCCATAACTGAAGAAGTGGAAAGAGTGCCAGATGGACATTTCTATCTGTAAATGCAGCTGTCTCATGGTATAAAGCAGTGATACACATATGATCTGGCTTCCGTTTTCCACTGTATACCACATGCGTTCCAAAACGTCATACCTCCCCAATGCCTTCTTAACCAAATACTTTTGAAGAAGTACAAAAGACCTCAAACCAATAAGCTAAGCATGGTCCCTAAATTCTTGGAGGAAAAGGGTAAAACTAAACAGAAAGAATGAAGTAGCTGAAAATTAGAGCAGGAATATAGTGACGAAGTA
Organism: Sigmodon hispidus; assembly: GCA_004025045.1. NCBI lineage: Eukaryota > Metazoa > Chordata > Mammalia > Rodentia > Cricetidae > Sigmodon > Sigmodon hispidus. The sequence continues at coordinate 137,468 of PVIH01000043.1, forward strand.
AAGAAATATCAACACCAGGATCCTAATATCATCACATAAATGTTGCTTCACCCCTCATCAAAGAAGCATCTTTTTGCAAGTAGGTGGGGACTATTACAGAGATCCATAAATGTCCAAATGAATAAAATAAATGCCTATGGGGTGCTCAGCCTTAATTGATACATCTGCAAAGCAACCCCTATAGCTAAGGCTCAGAGAAGATCATGGGATAGGGTGTGGAAAGACTGTAAGAGGTAGAGGACCAGGCTGCCTGCTGTTAAATAGTATCTTCTTGGCATGACAAAAAAAAATCTGTACCTATAAAGTCACAACACAGTTGTCCAAACAAGACCTGCCTAATGACAATACCAGTTGACATGCCAATACGGCCAGGAGAAATTTCATAGACCTCACCATTAGATGAGTTACAGGCAGTCAATGGCTGCTGAGGAAGGGAGAATTTGCTTTCTCCACAAACAAGCTTGAGCTGCCACATAGGTTATACAATCTCAATACTGTCAGCTCTGTACAAATGCACATATAAACAATGGCCTCACTAGGGTGTGTGCTTTGTGTGTGTGTGTGTGTGTGTGTGTGAGCTAACAATAAGAAGAAAAGCATGAATTTAGGAGGGGCTAATTTGGATCACGGAAGTAAAGGAACAATGATGTGGAGTCTGGGTACAAAGTTCTTATATAAATAAATTTAAAACCAGTAAGTTGACAAACCTTTAGCTAAACTGGCCAAGGAAACAGAAGACTGAAATTACCAGTTCAAAAAGAATCAGGGCTTATTTATATCACCTTTACCAAAATAATTTTTAGAGGATACAAAATGAACGGTTGTACACAAATCAAACTAGGTAAAACAAAGTCATCAAAAGCCGAGAACCACTATAAATGATGGGAGAAAATGGAAGTGTTGTGGAGAAGATGGTAGCCTACAATATTCTCTATTGTGACGTGAAGGTGGAGAGTCAGACTAAGGAGCTCAGAGAAAGATCATCAGAGATCAAAGAAGGCACACAGAAAGAAAACTGGTAAGTATCTTACAGCTCCAGTGCCTACTCCCTAGGACAGAGGACCAGAAACAGCAGTGGTGTGATAAGGTGGCCTTGGTGACAACAGACTGAAATTCTTAGCCATTTTAGGAACTCATGACTGTCAAAAGACTTAAATCCAGTGTGTAGATTTGTTCTCAAGAAATCCACTTATCACTCCTCCTCAGATCACAGGGTGCTACCACCATGCAACATTATGCAATATGCCTCAGAGAGAAGGCCTATTGTTTGCCACTGAGTTACCCTGGGGATCTAAAAACAGTGAACAATCAAGTTAGGGAAACTGAGGACTCTGCAGCAGTGTCTGGGAAGAGGTGCAGCTGTCAAGAGGGCAAGGTCAGACACAGGCTAGCTGAGAGGTATGTAGGTTTCTGGCCCTGTCTCTGGTGAGCAGTGAGCACACAGTTCGAGAGGATTGTTTGGAATCTGCGGCTGCCTCCTTGTTCTCTGTTTCTGGAGGTGTCTCGCTCTGAACACACTGAGATCAGTAGGCAGAGTGGATGGTTCCCATGATTAATCCCACCCCATGCAGAATTTAGAACAGTTTGTTTTCCCCATTCTCTGGTTCACTCAGGAAACACTTCTTGTCTTGGAAATTTCATGATCTTAGCATATCTACTGCGAGAGAGAATCTGCCCACAGGCTACGGAGCTCTTTTGAGTCAAAAGTGATTTCCGATGCAAAGAAGAGAAGCTCCCCTTGAGCTACAGTCTTGATGGGTCCAGCGTTCAACCTGCTTCCAGCACCAATTTACAGAGTGAAAACAAAGAGAAAGAAAACCTCCTCAGCTCTGCAGACCTGGCAGGTTTTAATATCAGAGACTTGGAGAAATCTTAATCCGGGAAGGCTTTTTTTTTTTTTTTTTTTTTTTTTTTTTTTTTTTTTTTTTTTTTTTTTTTTTTTTTTTTTTTTTTTTTTTTTTTTTTTTTTTTTTTTTTTTTTTTTTTTTTTTTTTTTTTTTTTTTTTTTTTTTTTTTTTTTTTTTTTTTTTTTTTTTTTTTTTTTTTTTTTTTTTTGCTATATACTTAGTATTGCTATTTAAAATATTTTTTAATTGCATATCTATGTGCCAGTGCCTGAGTGTAAGTATGTGTACCATGTGGCTGGAGTGTATGTGTGTATACCACATGCATGCAGGTATCACCGGAGGTCAGAGGGCATCTGTCACCTGGAATTACAGATGGCTGTAAACTGTTTGATGTGGGTGCTGGAACTTGATCTTGGGTCTTCTGCAAAAGCTCCTAACACTGAGTTCTTTCTAGCTCCTAGTATTATTTTTCTATACTTTATTTTCTATTTTTTTTTTGGCATGGATCAAATGTATTTGCTATTAGTTCCAAGTCACCAATAATACATCAGTGTCATATGAACAAGAAAAATAAAGCACTTCCCTTGGAGTCATTTAATCCAGAGTGAGTCCAGATTGAAATTCTCTATTGCACGTGTCTTCTGTCTTTTGTCTGTTGCATAGATACAAATCTGCCTGGGTTTGTATCTGTGTCTGTTCCTGTGTGTTCTGTGTGTGCCTGTGTCTATCTGTCCTTGACAAAGAACTTGCTCTCTCTTTTATTGAACAGCACAGAAAACATCACATGGGGGAAGGAAGGGGATATTTTACAGAAATCTTCAATAGTTTTACAAGGAAGTCAGTCACTGGCTTTGACCCACCCCAACTGTCCCAGACAACAAACAGTGCTATGAACATCACTGTTTATCAATCAATATTTGTAAATGGATATCAATTTTAAAAAGTTGTGTTTAAATTCTGCATTTGCTGCTTTCAGCAAATGATATTCATACATTACTCTTGATCAGGGGTATGGAAGGGTACATCATTTAAGATTATAGCTATGAGGTGGCTGGAGAGATGGCTCAGCGGTTAAGAGCACTGACTGTTCTTCCTAGAGGTCCTGAGTTTAATTCCGAGCAACCACATGGTGGCTCACAAGCATCTATGATGACATCTGGTGCCCTCTTCTGTATACTGTATACATAATAAAATCTTTTAAAAAAAAGATTGCAGCTATGCATTAGCTTAGATTGTGAAAGCTGATGACTGGGAAATTCAAGGCAAGTACGATTGATTGTTATATTGTTCTCTCAAGGTCAGGTTAAACCAAGGTCAAGTACAGGGTAGGGTAGTCTTAAATCTTAAATGTAGGATCCCGTCTTAAGGCTTAAATGACTTCAAGGTGTATTATTAACCATAGCTGTGAGATCCAGCAAAAGCTCCAGTCTCTTAGGGTGTAAGAGATATTTTTATAGTATTGTATCATTACAATGTTAAGTGTTTTATTCCTCCTTATATTGCTTTCTGGCTTATTTACTTTTCTCTTTTATTAACTTTGTGTTTTGCTTTTTCTCATATTATTTCGTCTGTTTAAAAAAATTTAACTTTGCCCCATTTTCCCCTTCTCCTGGCTTCTCCATCATTACCATACTTACACCTTTATTGATAATTTTTTCTAACATCTATCTAGAAAAAAAATCTTATTATTAGGAAAAACAGCATAAACCAACTTGAAATCTAATGATCTTCAGCTATATTTATGTTCTAATAAATATTTATGGAGAAAATCTACTAAAGAAAATTTCACCCAAGAACTACAAAAGATAAACAGGCCCTAGCTCACTGTCACATCACATGAATGATGTATCTTGGGCATTTCTGTTACCCCCATCACAAAACCTTCCAAATCTTGAGGTACAGCTTGCCTAGCACTTAGGACAGCCTTGGGTTCCATCTCCAGCACTGCAAAAACAGCAAAAATAACATCTCCTCTCCCTGTGCCCCCAAATGACCCAGAGTGCCACAGCAAAGCCTATCAAATCTCAGTGGAATCCTTTAAAAAACAACCTTTTTAAACATTCAGCTATTTTTTATTGATTTTGAATTTCATATTTCTACAGTATAGGGGACAGGAGTGTGCATGCTACCATGTCTGAGAGGAGGTCAGAGGATAAGTTCTCCCCTTCCATCTCTGTGGTGTTCTGGGGAGTGAATCCAGATCATTGGGCCTTCGAAGCAAGCATTCTTAACCCACTAACCTGTCTCAGCATCTCCTCTTTATTTTCATTGTGTTTCTATGTCTCCGTTTGTTTTGATGTTGTGATGGCGGTTTATTTTCCTCTTTCTAAATTGCACTGAGGATTAAGCTCTCAAGAAAAAGCCACTCAGTAAGAAAATCAATGATAACTAGCCCAACAGATTTACAAATTACAAGATAAAACATAAAAAAATGGCAACTTGATTCTTCCAAAAGTTCATAACCTTTTAATAACTAGTTTCTAAGAGAGTGAAGTGGTTTAAATGTCAAAAAATTCAAGAGTCAATCCCAGTGCTTTGGAGATAGAGGTTATATTACAAATTTGAGGTCAGCCTGGGCTATATGAAACCTGACTTAAAACAAAACAAAAAATAGGACAATGACCTCAAAGTGAATTAAAATAGATGAATGAAATAAGGAAATAAATTGGACTTAGATGAAAAACTCAACATCTGGTTGAGAAATTCAGCAACAGGAGATTCTGAAGGAAAAGAAGGTTGCAAACCTTGAAAATAAGATGTTCAATAAATGAGCCTCAATATAATAAAAACCTTTTCTGACAAATGTATAACTAACATTATCCTAAATGAGAAAAACCAGAAAGCATTTCCTCTAATAAAAAGAATGTGGTAAGTGTCCTTCAGTTGTCATGGCAAGGGTACACGAATTTTTAGCCAGAGCAACAAAGACACGAGAAATTTAAAAATGGATACAAGTGGGAAGGAGGAATTCCTACTTGGAAAAAAAGCCTGATTCTATACATAAAAGGCCCAGAAGACTCCTTCAGGAAATGAAGGAGAAAAGAGGCAGTCACTACAGTAAGTCAAACACAGCGTTAGTTGCATAGCTTCCTGGCAGTGGGGGAGGGGCTGATTCCAAAGGTAAGTCAGCCAGTTGGAACTAGACAATACTATGCTCCAGGCAAGCCGCAGCCCTCACAAATCTAATTAATCTCAATCTAGTTGCAAGTTTTGGTGAGATAATGAGTTGGACTGCAGAGGAGAAGAATTCCAACATCTTACCCTATGCAATTCAGTGGCCAAGTATCATCTTGAGAGAAAAATCTATGTTTAAAAACTTTACTATCGGGGCTGGAGAGATGGCTCAGCGGTTAAGAGCACCCTCTGCTCTTCCAGAGGACCCGGGTTCGATTCCCAGCACCCACATGGCAGCTAACAACTGTCTGTAGTTCCAGTTCCAGGCAAACACCAAGACAAATAAGCAAATAAATAAATAAAGTTTAAAAAAAAAAAAAAAAAAAAAAAAACTTTACTATCCAGTGAATAGCTTCATATCCATGCCCATGTGTGGTCCCGGTTAATTCCAGTAGGCCATAAAGCAAAAACCCCCAAAAGACATAAAAGTGGAATAAAAGCTTGGTCTGAGAGGGAAAGTTGTGGGGGTAGGTGGGTGAGAGAGGGTGGAGTGTGACTGGAATACATATAAATTTGTAACATATATGTATATATTTGTAAAATAGTAAATTAATTTTTAAAGATGAGTTACTGTGGAGGTCTAAGAATGAAGAACAAATTTTATATGTCAGGGAGCCTCAGTGTGGTCTGCCACAGCCCTTGAGTGACTGGAGACCAGGGATGGAGTGTGTGTGTGTGTGTGCTGAATCAATCCACTTAGCAGGAAGACAGCCCATCCCTTGTAGCCAAGAACAGGTGTTTGAGCATAACTCTCAAGTTTGATGCCTTTGAGTCTGAGGTCTCTTAGTGGAGCGAACTCTAGCGCCATATATCTGTTGTTTCTTGCTATACATTCCAAGGGTTCTGCAAACAGCTTGATATCCAACAGCTACATTCTTCCACAGGGGACAAATAATCATGAAGAGCTTTAGTTTGCTCTCAGTTGGTGTGATAAACACTACACCCCGAACCAACGTGGTGAGGAATGTTATTATTTCATTTTACAACTGTAAGGTCACAACCTACCGCTCATGGAAGCCATGGTAGAAGCCCAAGACACTAAGCCAAAGCAGAAACTGAAGCAGAGACTATCCTATGCAAGACTGCAGCCTATTGGCCTTGTCCCTATGACTTGTTCAGCTTGCTTTCTTATACAACACAGGATTACCTACCCAGGATTGGCACCATCCACAATAGGCTGGGCTATGGTAAGAAGTTTCTGGCTCAACCTAGCTCTGGAATCCAGACCAGCAGTCCCAGGTGATCACACAAAGACATATCAATTACACGCTGTTTGGCCTATGGCTCAGGCATATTACTTGCTAATTCTTACTCTTAAACTAACCCATGATTCTTATTGTGTTTAGCCACATGGTTTGATACCTTCTCTCAGAGCAGCACTCTTAACTTCTTGCCTTTCATCGTTGGTGCTTCTCCTCAGCTCTTCCACTTATCAGAATTTTCTTAGTCTGGTAGCCCCGCCCATACTTCCTCTCTGCATTCTGGCCACTCAGCATTTTATTAAACCAATAGGAGTAACAAATATTTACAATATACAAGAGCATAATCCTGCAGCACTGGGCCCTCTCACATCAATAATTAATCAAGAAAATGCCCCAATAGACATGCCCACAGGCCAGTCTAATGGAAGCAATTCTTTAGTAGTTACTCTCTCTTCTAGGTAACTGGAGTTTGTGTCAAGCCAATAAAATTCAACCAGCTTACGAAGTCTTAAAAGTACAAACACAGATACTCTGCCTACACCAGTGATTCTCACCCTGTGTGTTGCAACCTCTTTGAGAGTTGACCCACCCTTTCACAGGGGTTGCCAAAAACCATCAGAAAACACAGATATTTGCATTTAAGATTAGTTTGTAACGGTAGCAAAATTATAGTTATGAAGTAGCAACAAAATAATTTTGTGGTTAGGGGTTACCACAACATGAGGAGCTGTATTAAAGGTGGCAGTTTGGAAGCTTTAAAACCACTGGCCAACACAGATCTTAGTGTTCGGTTGTTTCCCATTCTCTAGACACATCTGGGAGATATCTCCAAGCTAGAACATGAGAACAGTTTGGAATTCTCCAGGAGTGTGAGAGGACCTTCGAAGCAAAGCAAAATATGGGTAGCAGAGGATTTTGGTAGGCAAGAAGGGAAGCTACACAGAGACTGCAATCCTGGAAGATGCTGGACCATTGCACAATACAGACTAAGCAACAGCAGAAAACATGAAAGATAAGCATCACAAGCTCTAACAACATCCCTTTCCCTGTTCATATGTATAACCGGCAGTCTCCAGTTGTGAAGGCCCTAGTAAGAAGCCTCTCTAACCTTACCCTTTTTTAAAAAAGATTTATTTATTTATTATGTATACAGTATACAGAAGAGGGTACCAGATGTCACCACAGATGGTTGTGAGCCACCATGTGGATGCTGGGAATTGAACTCAGGACCTCAGGAAGAACAGTCAGTGCTCTTAACCTCTGAGCCATCTCTCCAGCCCTAACCTTACCCTTTTTAATGGACTTTTCTTTCTTTCTTCCCTTTCACATTCCCTCCTTTCCTTCTCCTTCCTTCCTTCATTTGCTCATTCTTTTACCCTAGAATTTATTTCATTTCTTTTACAGTGCATGCTATTCTTGTAGAGGACCCAAGTTTGGTTACCAGCACCTAAACTGAACAGCTCACAACTGCCTGAAACTCCTGCTTGAGGGAGATCCAGCACTTTTGTTCACAGTGAGCATCTGCACATTGTGCAACACAAATGAAAGTAATAAAATATATCAAAAGGAAGATTCATACATAAAACCAGACAAGATAGTCACACTTCCATCATCCTGGGAAGTCAGAGCAGGAACTGTTGCAGAAGCCATGGAGGAAAGATGCTTTTTAGGTAGCTCATCTTGCATTCTTATGCTACACAGGATCATGAGTTCTAGAGTCGTACTACCCCAATAAGCTGGGCCCAACCACATCCATCATTAAGAAAATGCCCTATAGATTGCCTATAGATCAGTTATGTGGAGACAACTTTTCAAGATTCCCTCTTCCCAGTTATGTCTAGGTCTGTAACAAGATGTCAGAAACTAACCAGTACTGTTGTTCATTGTTTTTGTTCTTTTGAGGGGAAGTTGCCACCTAGCTCCCAAATAAATCACATACAGAGGTTTATTCTTAATTATCAATGCCTGTCCTTAGCTTGGCTTGCTTCTTGCAAGCTTTTCTTAACTTTAAATTAGTCTTTCTACCTTTTGTCTCTGAGATTTTACCTTTTCTTACCTCTGTATATCTTACTCTGTGGCTGGCTGTGTGGCTAGGTGGCTGGTCTTCTTGTTCTCTTGCTCCTTCTTTCCCTGCTCCCAGATTTCTCCTTCTATTTATTCTCTGCCTGGTAGCCCTGCCTATTTTTTCTCCTGCCTTGCTACTGGCCATTCAGCTCTTTATTAGACCATTAGATGGTTTAAACAGGTGCAATAACACAGCTTTACAGAGTTAAACAAATGCAACATAAAAGAATGCAGCACTTCTTTGCATCATCAAACAAACGTTCCACACCATAAACAAATATAACACATCTTACAATCATATTCTGTAGCACAATACAGCCTCATAATTTGTTATCTAATACCAAGTTGTCTACATTGACATCATATGCATTCAAGTAAGACTAAATGGACTAACCATATTGCACTAATATATTTAGATGCACATACATGTAAAACAATATCGATTAAAGATAAACAAGGCATGCTTTTCAGAGGAAGTGGGGGCTATGTAGAAGAGATTGAGGGAAGGAAATGTAAAGGGGTAATATATTTTACTTGAAGTAACAATTATCTAAGAATTACTTTTAGAATCTAGGGCTAGGATTGTAGCTCAGTAAAAAAGAACTTGTCTACTGTGTCCAAGGCATATCACCAAGGAAATCTTACCTGAATAAAAAATGAGACAAATATTATAAAATTAGAAATTTAGGAGATGAATGTGTTCATTAAACTTACAAATTAATTAGAATTCTGACTATATACATACAAACACATATATATCCACAATTAAGAATATATTATATGCTCTGAAAGGCTCTAGACTATACTCAGCACAGTGAAGGTTTTAAATTTTTCATGAAATTGCGCTCTATCAGGGAATCTCAGGTAATATATTCCAGGCCGTAGGTTTAGTCCTTAGCATTGCAAAGCAAATATAAATGAACAAATAGAATCTTAGTTGGGCATGATGGTGCATGCCTTTAATCCCAGTACTCAGGAGTCAGAGCTAAGAGGATCTCGGAGTTCAAGGCCAGCCTGGTCTACAAGTGAGCTCCAGGACAGCTAGGACTTCTTTTCCCCCCTGGGAGCGGCCTTTATTGGAGTGGAGGCTCAGTCCTTCTTGGCCGCCAGCACGTTGCTCAGCTCCTCTGGCTCCCTCTTGGCACGGATGTGAATGCCCAGCCCACCCTCTTCTTGATGAACTTGAGCGCTCGCTTGTCCTTGGCACCTTGAGCAGCTCTGTGGCGCGCGAAGCCGCACACTTTTGGGATCATGTCCTGAACGCCTGCGACCCCGCCTGTGCCTCGGCTTGCTCATGTTCTTTGTCACCTTGTGTCCATGGCTGCGACTCAATGATGGCAGACAGCCAGGACTTTTACACAGAGAAACTAGGTCTTAAAAAGGGGAGGGGGGCCCGCTGGAGAGATGGCTCAGCGGTTAAGAGCACTGACTGCTCTTCTGGAGGACCTGAGTTCGATTCCCAGCATCCACATGGCAGCTAACAACTGTCTGTAATTCCAAGATCTCACATCCTTACACAGTTATACATGCAGGCAAAGCACCAATTCACATAAAATAAAAAAATACTTTTAATTTTTTTTAATTAATTATGTATACAGAAGAGAGCACCAGATGTCATCGTAGATGGTTGTGAGCCACCATGTGGTTGCTGGGAATTGAACTAAGGACCTCAGGAAGAACAGTCAGTGCTCTTAACCTCTGAGCCATCTCTCCAGCCCAAAATAAATATTGTTTAAAAAAAGAATTTTAAAAAAAGAAAGAAAAAGAAAGAAAAACAAACAAACAAAATCCTTAGAAAGTGAATTCTGTTGCTATTAAGTGAATTCTGTTCCTATTAAGGCACCTGGTGATCATAAGGCTTCAGGCACATGGTGCTCATTGGCCTTGTAACAGTATTAAGTTTTATCATCAGTCAGTGCATGACCAACTTTTTTCCCTTCCCACTCTTTGCAGTGCATAGTTACTACTTTCCCCACAATTTATTAGGAATCTGTAGGACAATTTATACCCTGAGGGTTAAGAAAGGTCACATGAGTAAAGTTCTCATGAGTGCAAGTTGTCTACAGTCACAAGGACATGCCGCCATGTTTTTCCATAGAGACATAAAGGAGAGTTTAATCATTCCATGGGATAACAACGGCAAGCCATCATGAGTAAGCTAAAGTAAGCTCACTCCTCCTATCTGCTACACCTGGGAGGAGAACAAAAGCACATTCCAAGAACCATTTGTGTTTTGAAGAAATGGGTCACAAGACAGTATCTTGTCTTTTTTTTTTCTCTTTTCTTGGAGTGTTCTCATAAGATCTCAGAATTCTCTATTCCTGGACCATGTTCTGACATTTTCACTTTTTCTTTTTTTATAAAAAACACAGGATATCCAGAGTAGTTTTGACTTGAGATATTGTAAATAAATCCAATTATCATTTTATGTATGAGTATTCTATAATCAAGCACATATAAACATAAGGAATAATATTAGAACACTGAATACATGTGTGTAGTATTCTGCCACCAAGAACAGGGATCCAAATTATGTCCAGTACTATGGGGGACATCATTATATTTATAAGAAATATCAAGAGAATAGCTTGAAAAGTGACCCATGTGATTTGAAGTTCTAGTATCCTGTAGAACATAAGCCCATATTTACCTTTAATGGGAATACAAGTGTTATCGAGCAGAATTCCTTCTACAGAAGAGTGAATAAACCTATTATGGTCCCAAGGTCCAGGGATAAACAGAGTCATTAGTAAAGAAAGCAGGAGCTGGATTCATCCAGTCTACAAGTTGAAACAAAGGAGGATAAGGAAGATAAGACCAAGTGTTTAGAGACTCACAGAGCAAAGCAGCTAGCATTGCCCAGAAGATTCTCAGCTGACATGGGGCTCAGTGTGTTTCATAGAATAACTTCTCTTTTGGTACATAGGACCATAGCTTGGCCCCAGGTGGGCAGACTTGATTCCTGACAATGTGGTCAACATTTCCTTTTATCCTTTAGTAGGAGGTTTGCTATCTTTCTGGTGATTTTTTACTTGTCTCCTCATGCTCTGCTATTTTCCTTGTTGGCCAGAGAGAGGATGGAGGAGCTGAAGAGGAATCCATAATGTTTTGGGGGATCCATCTGCATGCCCCTTCTTAGTTTTCTTTGGTCACCCAGGTTTCCAAGTCTCAAACTGTTTAAACTACATAGACCTATCTAAAGCAGGTCAGAATGTTCTGTAGAGAAATGTGTTTGAGCTCTTGAACATTTATCATCTTCAGGCAAATTTTTAAAGTGAAGAGTAAATAAGGAAAGTGCAAGAATATACATTGGTGCCCCGTTTTTATTTTTTAATAATTGTTGTGTAATGTTCTATGTGCTCTTTCAATTATGCTTTGGCCTTGACATTTATAAGAAATGCCTGTAATATTCTCCTTTACAGATATTCTTAAATTTTTAACTATAGGCTGGTTAAAACTCTAGTTAGCATATAATAAAAACCTGGAACCAGATATTGGGAAAAAGCTGACTATCAGAAACAAACCACAGCTACCCAGCCAACACCTCTGGCCTGTCTCCAGGATTCCTCCAACCAAATGCCTCTGAGTTCTCAGCCTAAGGAAGGGAAAGTCTCTGGGAAAGCTGAAAAACTCTCTTCTCTTGTTCTGCCCAGCTCTCTTAACTTCCTCTTTCTGCATTTCTAAAGCTAGGATTAAAGGTGTGGGTTGATTTATTAACCACTCCCTGACCTGGCTTGGCTCTGTGGTTGACTCTGATATTCCAAATTAATTTTATTAAATATACATCACCATGGGCTGGTCAATTTTCAGGTATTTTTTTTTTTAAACTTTAAAACTTTATTTATTTATTTATTTGCCTTGGTGTTTGCCTGGAACTGGAACTACAGACAGTTGTTAGCTGCCATGTGGGTGCTGGGAATCGAATCCAGGTCCTCTGGAAGAGCAGACGGTGCTCTTAACCTCTGAGCCATCTCTCCAGCCCCCAATTTTCAGTTTTTATAGAAGTAGAAACTCCCATTATTGCAAAAGTCTATATCAGAGAAGAGCACACTGCAGAAGAATTTTAGAATGTGTATTAATGAAAGCATGCAGGTACAACATCTGGAGCACAAGAGCAAAGTGAGTGGCATCTATTTGCCATAACTCATTAGTATTTTTAACTCTGGAATTAACTTCAGCTACATGACTATGACAGTATAAGGGTATACAAATAGAACATTCCTGGGCAAGTCTTGCTTGTCTACGTGGGATGGGCATGAAGTCTATTAGTATTAGTGTGTAGGTGTTGATGGTCCTATCCTGGAGAAGTAAAAATCAGGCAGCTTAATAAATCAACTGATTTATTTTCTTCTGCAATAAAACCAGAGATATTAGGGTGCTGGAGAGATGGCTCAGAAGTTAAGAGCACCAACTGTTCTTCCAGAGGTCCTGAGTTCAATTCCCAGCAACCACATGCTGACTCACAACCATCTATAATGAGATCTGGTGCCCTATTCTATATACTGTATACATAATAAACAAATAAATAAATAATTATTTTAAAAAGCCAGAAATATTAGAGTGTGCATGAATATAAGTAATAAACAAAGGATGTGCACAGGTTTTAACAAGATGTTAAAATGAGGAATTATAAAGACAAAATTAAAGTAGTTTCTATTGATGGAAATATTCCTACAACATAACAAGAATCTGAAACATAGGGGCTTACAAGTTAACTGTAATGGATAAATCAAACGAGTAAGTTTCACCTGTTGGGCTGAGGCAAAGGAAGTAGATTGATGAATATCTGGGCCATGAATTCTATATCCCCAAATAAAGTGTTAATAAAATAAATATTTGCCTGTGGGATGGAAGAAGTTTGGACAACTTTTGTAATCGCAAATTCAGTTTGTATGAGAAAAATCTCATAGATTAACAGCTGGATAATGATTTCTTGTCCTTCTATAGTAATCTGCAAATGAAAATTTAAAATCTAAACAGTTATGTAATGCTCCATAGTCAAAGGTTTCTGGCTAAGCCTAGCCCCAAGGTCTGAACCAACAGTCCAAATAGTAACACACAATCTTATATTAATTACATGCTGTTTGGTCTATGGCTCAGTCTTATTACTTGCTAACTTTTATACTTTTTAAAATTAACCCATATTTCTATTTCTATTTACCCACATGGCTTGGTAACTTTTTGCTCAGTGTAGCATTCTCTGTTTATCTCTGTGTCTCACTGTCGTCTGCCGCTCTGCTCTTCTGCTTCCCAGAATTCTCTTAGTTTGCTTGCCTTTACTATACTTCCTGTCTAGCTATTGACCAATCAGCATTTTATTAAACCAATAGGAGTGACAACTATTTACAGTGTAGAAGTGAATAGTCCCACAGCAATGATCTTTAAAACTGACTGTTAGTTAAGGGTAATATGATATAGTAGAGACCAAATCCATACAACTGTTCACATCGGGTCCTCCCCTGATTTAGTTATTGAGGAAGAAGAATAAGCAGTTAGTATTTTCTGGGACTTATGGGGAAAATAAATCCATTTCAAATGTTTGTCCTCTCACACTATAACCTGTAGGAGACAATTTAGTGGGGAAAATAGCTTAAAAGGCTGTGACAAACCCACATAATACATGTTAGGTCCAAGGACATGCAAAAAATGAGGGGAAAACCACCATTGAAGTTTAAAACCAGAAGCAAACTTTATTTTAAAAAAATCACCACAGGGAAAATAGAGAATACCAGTCAACTGGTATTACAGCCAGACTCCAGATTTCTGAACTGTGGTGGAGAAGGTGAGTTTCAAGCCCCCTTTTATAGTAAGATCAAGCATCAGGCATGGACAAAGGATTTTTACAATTTTCAGGTTAAACTTTCATAGACATATTGCATTTTAGCATTTATAGTTTCCAGTCAGTAAGGTTTTAGAGGGTTCCAGATAATTGATGTTTGTATAGCCCTGAAGTCTTTCTGACATAATTAACAGTGTTTGCCAAGACTTACAGCTTTCTTGACATGGTTAGTTTCCCATAATAGGGAGAAGGCAAAGCAGGTTGTCAGGTAGAATTCATTAAAGGTTAACCTTCGTCTATGGTAGCTGTAAGTGGTAGGGGATGCTGACAGAGCTGCTCATCGTAAAACAAAGACAGGCCTACTTAAGGCTTAGTCCCTATTTGCTGGCAAAGCTGAAGGCGTGTCAGCTTCCATCTCTTAAGCTTATAACTTTCTTTATTCTTATATATCTATCTTATTCTTATATTCCTACCTTCCTATTCATGGGCCCTTCAATACACAAATTCCTCTTATAGTTTGAATTCAAATAGCTATAGTTCTTTCTTTGCCTCTCAAGGCAACAGAGTTTTAAGTAGATTGGTTGGTGTTTAACTATTTCTAAAGTAGGACATAGCCAATTAATAATCCCTAATAATTTCTGAAAGTTAAGTGTTTTTAAAATGTCTTCTCCAATGGTTTTTTTTTTTTTGGTGTGGTTTACCATTTGTTTTAATAACCAGTTGTCCCAAATATTACACCATGTCTGATCTCTGTACCTTTTTAGGTATAATAATAAGCCCATTTTAAGTAGCATATTCTGAGTTGTGTCATGTATAGATTGTAGCTCTTTTTGTGGAGGCAACTAACAGGGTTTCAGCCATATAATGAATAATATGAGGGAAAGGCCTGCCATACAGGTTCTAAAACCTTGCCTAAGTAGTATAGATACATAGTAGGGGAGTTTGTCCTGATTTGAGGTATTACAGTCCATTGATAGCAGAGCTGAGATTCTTTTATGATTGAGGGAATAGAAAATGTGAAATGCACCCAGTCACTTCCAACCTAGTAAAGGAAAGAGACCTGTGAATCCTGCCTGTCTGCCTTTTATCACACCAGGCTGCTTTTGGAGAATGTAGAACTTGGTTGATTCTGATGATTTTTCTAACAATGGGTCTTTATGGAACAATGATCAGGATGAAATATATAGTATAAAAACAATCTTTTAAAACTATTAAAGGCCAATCTTGGGGCTGGAGAGATGGCTCAGAGGTTAAGACTGTTCTTCCAGAGGAACTGAGTTCAATTCCCAGCAAAACCACATGGTGGCTCACAACCATCTATGATGAGGTCTGGTGCCCTCTTCTGTAAAACTGTATGCATAATAAATAAATAAATCTTAAAAACAAACTATTAAAGGCCAATCTTTAGGAGTTGCTGTGGGCATAGGTAAACCAGGCTGTAACGCTCCCATTGGCCACATGGTAGCATTAACATTCTGTAAGTCAATAAACAATTTCAATTTATCAAATTCCTTTTCAATTACAGACACAAGAGGACACAGGCCACACCTGCCAGGAGATCAAGTAATCTGCCTGGAGACCTTCCCCACCCTCTGTTACCTCAGACTCTATTCTACTCTCGGTTACCCCAGTCACAAAGAACACCAGCTTCAGCCCCTCGAGATCTCTCCCTGTCCTTCCCTTCTCCCAGTCTTCAACACCAGCAAGCATAGCCAATCCCCAGCCCCCCAATACACCAGACAAGTAGGACAGTAAAACAGCCAACACACTCTCTGAAAATCCAGGGAGGAAACAAATAAAAACCAAAATAACCCACCTAATTAAGACAAGACCAGTTATTATTACTTAGAAGTACAATCATTCCAAACTTAGAGGCTGAGACTCAGTGTAAAAACACAATAACAGCCAGGACAGTGTGTCTCCACAAGAGCCCAGCAGATCCTGAATCTTACCACAGCAGACCCTGGATATCCCAGCACAGCTGAAGCATAAAAAAAACAAAACTTAAAATCAACTGTATGAAGACGATAGAGGTCCTTAAAGAGGAAATAAATCCCTTAAAGAAATCCAGGAAAACACAAGCAAAGAATTAGAGAAAATGAATAAATTAAAGAAAGCCAGGAAAATAGAAAGAACTGGAGGAAATGAATAAATCCATCAAAGAAAGCCAGGGAAACACACACACAGACACACACACCACCACCACCATCATCATCATCACCACCAACAACAAACAATAGGAGGAAATGAATCAATATATCCCTAAAGGAAGCCAATAATAAACTTACCTTCATTTGTGAAGGCCCTAATTATTGTAACCAACTTGAGTCCTGTTTGGTTGCCATTTGTTTATTAGTCTAGAGGTGGTGGGACCCAGGAGAATGGAGCCAATAAATGAGGTGCAATAGCCAAAAAGTCTCATGCAATAGCCAACTTTATTCAGAGTATCAGACAATTTATACTCTGAGGGTTAAGGTAAGAAAGGTTAAAAGAGTAAAATTTGCTTCACTCTGAATATAATACATTAGGAAACAAAAAGAACAATAAGAAAGTGCATTAGTTTTCAATGGAGTTAAATTTTATTTAATTAAAAGTAGCAAATGTTGCATAATTTATTTCATTGAGAATATGTTTTGTATAACTGCACCATTATCAAGCAAACTTTACAGAGTACTCCCAGAGAACTCTCTGCATTGCACTTTAGGAATCCCCTTTCCAAGCTTCAACATCACTTTACACACTCAAGAAGCAGAGTTTTGACAGGCCTGGTACACACACCTTTGATTCCAACATTCAGGAGGCAGAGGCAGGTGGATCAGAGATCAAGGCAATCCTGGTCTACAGTTTGTTCCAAAACAATCAGAGCTACCCAGAGAAACCCTGCCTCAAAAGAAAAAAGAAAGGAAGGAAAAAATAAAGACAGGAAAAAAGAAAGAAAAAAAGAAAAGCAAAAACATAGCTTTACAGTGCAAAGTAATCAGGTGATCTGTTATCAAGTGGAAAATATTTGAAGAATATTTTATTTTTTGTTGATTTACAAAGTGACATTTTTTTCTGTGCCATTATTAGGCCAGTATTTTTTCAATTCATTTTCCTTCTGTTACAGGAGGAAACATGTGGGAATAAACATGTTAAAATTAAGCAATTTAGCAATACAGCTGATCAAACATGATGCTATGACCTACATGCACTATAGGTGATATTGATGTTTAACATTACACATCTGTATCTACTATACTTTGGGCAATGAATATAGAGAGATATGTCTGCTTCACAAACCCAAGAGTCTATTTAAAAAGTCGGTGCATCATTTTAATGAACAAAAATGGGATTTGGAGCTTTTAGGATTATGTTGGGATAGTTTAATATTAAGAAGACTTTTATGCTTTTTCTGATATTCTTATTTCAATGTAATGTTACATCATTATTATTTGGTTAGAAGTGGTTATCATTACATAGGCTCACTTTATTCCTTTTGTTTTTATGGACATGTATTATTTCAAATGTATTTTTACCAAACATGTGCTTGCTAAATCCCCCAAACAAACAGCATAATGGTGAATCACTGATGGTAACAATGCACAATGTTTTTCGAGGACATTGACAGATCTGGAGGGTAAATGTTTTTGTTGCTATGTTAAGAGCTTATATTAAGTTAATTGTACAGGGAAGTATTTGGGCCTGTGAGAAATGCATATTTCCAAAGGAACCATATTGCATGCTTGTTAGACAGACATTCTCTGGTGCGATGCATCACTAGTAATTAGTATGGACATGCAGCTTCTTCAGCCATCTTCTGCTCCACCAGGTAAGTCATGGGTACTACAGATGCCCGACAGCCAGTCTCTAAAGCGTCTCAGATTCTCCAGCAAAGTCCAGTGTTTGACATAAAACCAAACATGCTTTATTTTAAGATACCTGCAGTAATAAAAAAACAAATTTGAAAGAGGTGCAAATTTGTGTTAAAGATGAGAACTATTGTTACTGAGATGCCCTATGAACTGTTTTTATAGTTTTCTTAAAGGAATTCTAGCATAGAAAACAGTTAATATATTTTATATTAACTTTTATTTTAGATAATTAAATTGTATTAGCTAAATTTTAAAACAAGATAAAATGAATCCCCTTATACCAGTGAAGCATTAAAAGAAAAATACCAACAATTTGGTGTGACATTCTTCAGTGATGTTTATTGGTTACTTACTGGCTAGTAGTTTTCCAAACCTAGTTTCCCTGATTTAAAACCCAGATGAGACAAAAGCAGATAGGCAGTCTTCAGCCCCTCACCTCCCATTGCATTCCAAATCCCTCACCTCCCATTGCATTCCAAATCCCTCACCTCCCATTGCATTCCAAATTCCTCACCTCTCATTGCATTCCAAATCCAATCTCCCAGTCTCACCCCCTAATGTGGGATGTCTTTCTGTAAACTGTGAATATGCTTTATTATTGGCTAATAAAGGGATTGATCTGGCTTATGCCAAGGCATTTTAGAAGCAGGCAGGAAATCCAAGCATAGATACATGGGAAGGAGGGCAGAGTCAGAGAGACAAAATCCAGCCACCCAAGACACAAGTATAATGTGGTACAGGTAAGCCACAGCTAAGTGGCAGGACAGATTAATAGAAATGGGTTAAGCTAGCTAGCAATAAGCTGAGCATAGGCCGAGCAACATGTTCATTATTATCATAAGTCATTATTTGGGGCTAAGTGGCAGCGGGGCTGTGGGCGGGTCCAAACCTTGGAGCTAGGTTGGAATAGACAGGTCAGAAACTTCTTCCTACAACCCCCAGGTTCTGTAGCACACCATCAGCTGTGGCCTCCACTTTCCCTCTGAGCCCATTTCAGGCAGATCATACAGATCTTCTCCTACATCCTCCCTCTCCACACCATCGCTTTATGTCACCTTCCTCAGACATTCCCTGGGAACCTGCCAGCCTCTGCCTCCTCTCCTCCAATCTAGTCCTCAGTCTAATCCTAGCTCTGCATCATCCTCTCTTCCTTCCCTGCCCCCATCCCCAGGGGACTAAAGAGATCCTGTTGGCACACTCTGTTTTTTCTCCTGTGGACCTCTTTAGGGTGTCCCCTTCTAGCCAATCTCTATTCCTAAATGTCAGCTCCCAATACAAGAAACACATTCTAATCATTAGAGCCCCCAGAAGCTATACACGGCAAGATCTCAGAAGCATTCATTCTCTACCAGGCAACCCACAGCCACTAAATTCTCCTAAGAACCAGAAAAGGCAACAGAAACCAAGGAACAAAACAACCACCCAACAAAGACAAGAGCAGGTATCAGTACCTAGAATTACAATCATCCCAAACCCAGAGGCCTGGCCCTAGTGTAAAAACACTCAATTAAAAGCAGGACAATATGTCTCCACTACAGGCCAGCAATCTACCACAGCAGGCCCTGAATAGTCCAACATAGCTGAAACACAAGGAAAAGACCTTAAGACAGCCTATAGAAATAACAGGAAATCAACAATCCTTGGTTGTTTATATCTTTCAATACCAATAGTCTCAATTCTCCAATAAAAAGACACAGACTAACAGAGTAGATGTGAAAATGGGATTTATCCTTCTGCTGAATCCAAAAAACATACCTCAATATCATGGACATAAATTACCTCAGGGTAAAGGTTGGAAAATGATATTCCAAACAGATGGGCCTAAGAAGCAAGCTAGTGTAGCAATTTTAGTATCTGACAAAATAAAACTAATCAGAAGAGACAGAGAAGAAAAATCCACCAAGAGGATATTGAAATTCTTAACATCTGTGTGCCAAACACAAGGACACTATTGGGTGTAAAAGAAACACTGCTGGGGCTAGAGAGATGGCTCAGCGGTTAAGAGCACTGACTGCTCTTCCAGAGGACCCGGGTTCAATTCCCAGCACCCACACAGCAGCTCACAACAACTGCCTGTAACTTCAAGATCTGGCACCCTCACAGACATGCAAGCAAAACATCAATGCACATGATATAATATATGTATATATATATATACACTGCTACAGCTTAAATCACACATTGACCCTAACATGGTAATAATGACATCAATATCTCACTTTTCCCAATATACAGGTCATCCAGACAAAAGCTAAACAGAAAGATGATGGAGCTTATACAATAAACCAAATGGACCTAACAGAAATTTCAGAATATTTCACTCAAACACAAAATAATACACCTTCTTTTTTTCACCAGCTCATGAGACTTTTTCCAAAATTGGCCATGTACTTGGACACAAAGCAGGTTTCAACAGATACAAGAAAATTAAAGTAACACTTTGCATCCTGTCTGACCATAATGGATTAAAGTTGAACAACAATAGAAAAACAAAAGACAAAAAGCAGAAAGCTGGGCTACAGAGATGGCTCAGAGGTTAAGAGCACTGGCTGTTCTTCCAGAGGTCCTGAGTTTGATTCCCAGCAACCACATGGTGGCTTACAGCCATCTATGATGAGATCTGGTGCCCTCTTCTGGCCTGCAGGCACACATGCAGGCAGAACACTGTATACATAATAAATAAATAAATAAATAAATAAATAAATAAATAAATAAATCTTTATTAAAAACAAGCAAACAAACAAAACAACAACAACAACAACAAAAACAAAAAACCAAAAAACCAGAATGTGGTAGAATGTTTTCTGTATGATGTAAATAAAGAACTGTTTGGGCCCATGCAAGGCACCGTAGAAGTGGGTGGAGAATCAGAGGCAGCCAGGCAGGTAGAAGGGTGGAGTTAAGTCAGTCGCCCTCCGACCCCCAAGAGGAACAGACATGTAGAGGTACCGGCTAGCCACAGGCTGGGAGCCACGTGGTGGGCAAATCAATAGAAATGGGTTGAATTAGGATGAAAGAACTAGCTAATAATGTGCGTAAGGTATGGGCCAAACAGTGTAAAAGATATAAGCGTGTGATTTCATTTCTTTGGGGGACAAAAGCCGCGAGCGCGAACCAGGTTCCAACCCCCCCCTCACGCCTCGGACCGGGTTCCAGGCCGCCGCTGGGTCAGGTTACAAACTCCGGGCACAAACCTTCCGGATCCAAAACAGGCCGGGGGGGGGGGGGGGAGGCTTACTATAACACCAGAAAGCTTACAAACTCATGGAAACTGAATAAATCTCTACTGAATAAAAAAAAAAAAAGGGTCAAAATAGAAATAAAAAAAATAAAAACCCTTCTGAATGAATGAAAATGAGAACCCACCATGCCCAAACTTACTGAACACAATGGAGGTGGATCTAAGAAGCACAGTCATTGCACTGAATGTCTACATTAAGAAGTTGGAAAGATATTATATGAGTAACTTAATGGCACACTTGAAAATTCTAGGCCAAAAAAGAAGAACTCACACCCAAAAGGAGTAGATAGCAAGAGATAATCAAACAGTGTTGAAATCAATACAATAAAAAAAAAATTAAAAAGAATCAATGAAACAGAGTTGGTTCTCTGAGAAAAATCAATAAAATTGACAAAGCCTTAACAAAATTAATTAAAGGTGGAGAAAGAGGACCCAAATTAACAAAATTAGAAAGAAAGAGGGGAACATAACAGACATGAAAGAAATCCAGAGACTCATAAGGACACACTTTAAAAACCCATATTCCACCAAATAGAAAAATCTAGAAGGAATAGATAATTTTCTCAATATATCACCTACCAAAGTTAGATCAGAATCAGGTAAGCAGGTCAAATAGACTACAACCCCTAGTAAATACAGAACCAGTCATTAAAAGTTCCCAAACCAAAGAAAGTCCAAGCCAGATGGTTTTAACACAGAATTCTACCAGACGTTTGAAGAAGAGTTGATCTCATTAATCATTAAATTATTCTACAATAAAAACAGAAGAAACATTGCCCAATTCTTTTTATGAGGCTAAAAAGGCCCAACAAAGAAAGAGAATTACAGACCAATTTCCCTCAAGAACATAGACTCATAAATTCTCAATAAAATACTTGCAAACTGAATCCAAGAACACATCAAAAAGATCATCCGGGGCTGGAGAGATGGCTCAGCGGTTAAGAGCACCGTCTGCTCTTCCAGAGGACCCGGGTTCGATTCCCAGCACCCACATGGCAGCTAACAACTGTCTGTAGTTCCAGTTCCAGGTAAACACCAAGGCAAATAAATAAATAAATAAATAAATAAAGTTTTTTTTTTTTTTTTTTTTTTTTTTTTTTTAAAAAAAAAAAAGATCATCCAAGATCACTCAAGTAGGCTTTATCCCAGAGGTTCAGGATGGTTCAACATACATACATGGATAAACATATTTCACCATATAAAGAGACTAAAAAACAAAACGATTGTCACAATTGATGCAGAAAAGGCCTTTGACAAAATCCAACACCCCTTCATGATAAGTGTCCTGGAGAGACTAAGCTACAAGGGACACACTTTAAATACTAAAGGCACTTCACAGCAAACCACAACAAATATCATCCTAAATGGACAGAAACTCAAAGAAATTCTACTAAAATCAGGAACAAGACAAGGCTGTCCACTTTCTCTATATCTATTCAGTGTCATACTTGGGGTCTTAACTGAACCAGTAAGACAACTGAAGGAGCTGGAGGGGGATCTCTGTGAATTTGAGACCACCCTGGTATACAGAATGAGTTCCAGAACAGCCAGGGATACATAGAGAGATATCCAATCTTGAAAACAACAACAACAACAAAATTAACATAAAAAACCAGTAGCCTTCCTATGTATAAATGACAAATGGACTGAGAAAGAAATCAGAGAAACAACATCTTTCACATTACCTTGAAAAAATACAAAATACCTCAGGGTAATGTTAATCATGCAAGTAAAAGACTTGTATGATAAAAATCTTAAGACACTGGAAAAAAGTCACTGAAGAAGATATTAGAAGATGGAAAGATAGGGCTGGAGAGATGGCTCAGTGGTTAAGAGTACTGTCTGCTCTTCCAGAGGACCCGGGTTCGATTCCCAGCACCCACATGGCAGCTAACAACTGTCTGTAGTTTCAGTTCCAGGCAAACACCAAGGCAAATAAATAGATAAATAAAGTTTTTTTTTTTTTAAAAAAAAGGATTTTTGGGGGGAGGGCTGTATAGATGGCTCAGAGGTTAAGAGCACTGACTGTTTTTCCAGAGGACCTGAGTTCAATTCCCAGCAACCACATGGTGGCTTACAACCATCTATGATGACATCTGTATATCTGTATACTGTATAAATAATAAATCTTTTAAAAAAAAAGATGGAAAGATTTTTCATGCTCATTGATCAGTAGGATTAATATTACCAACACGGCCATCATAACAAAAGCGACTTACAGATTCAACACAATCCTCATCAAAATTCCAACATAATTCTTCACACATCTTGAAAGGACAATTTTCAGCTTTGTATAGAAACATAAAAAGCCCAGGATAGTAAAAACACTCCTTAAAAGAACTGCTAGAGGTATCATGATCCTTTACCTCGAATAGCACCACAGATCTATAATAATAAAAAGAGAATTGTTGTAGAAGGTTTTCCGGGGCCCATTTGGGGTGGGAGGTTTGGAACCTGGTCCGAGGCAGCTTTTGTCCCCCAAAGAAATGAATCACACGCTTATATTAACTTCATACTGTTGGTCCATGTCTTAAGCACATTACTAGCTAGCTCTTTCATCTTAAATCAACCCATTTCTACTAATCTACTTGCCACGTGGCCCAGCCCGCGGCTTACCTGGATTCCTACATGCTTCTTCTTCAGGGGTTGGATGGAGACTGACTAACTCTATCCTCCTTCTACCTGTCTGTCCTCTGATTCTCCAACCACTTCTATGGTGCTGTGCATAGGTCAAACCAGTTACTTTATTTACAGCTTAGAGAGAACATTCCACCACAGAGAATAGTATTGGCATAAAGACAGATGTGTTGATCAGTGGTGTATATAATTGAAGACCCATAAATAAGTCTACATGCCTTTGGACACCTAATTTTGACAAAGAAGCCAGAAATATACACTGGCTAAAACACAGCATCTTCAACAAATAGTGCTGGTCAACATGGATGTCCACATGCTGAAGAATGCAAATAGATCCATACTTATCAGTCTGCACTAAACTCAGCTCCAATTGGATCAAAGACCTCAACATAAAACCAGATACACTGGACCTGATAGAAGAGGAAGTGGA
Source organism: Sigmodon hispidus (assembly GCA_004025045.1). Lineage (NCBI taxonomy): Eukaryota > Metazoa > Chordata > Mammalia > Rodentia > Cricetidae > Sigmodon > Sigmodon hispidus. Next base: position 161,693 of record PVIH01000043.1, read on the forward strand.
GAATACTCTTGAAGTCACTGCCACAGGAAAAGACTCTCTGAATAGAACACTGTTTATATAGTGACTAAGGTCAACAATTATTAAATAGGAAATAAAAATTTAATAGGAAAATTAAATTAAATTTAAATAAAATTAAATAGGAAACAAAAATTAAATAGGAAATAAAAAAATATTTCCTCATGGAAATAAAAAGTTTCTGTTTGACAAAGCAGCAGGCTACAGAATAGGGAAAAATTTTTACCGGTTACATATCTGATAGAAAGCTAAAAGCCAGAAGATCAGAAGTAATATTTGACTATACGATAAATTCTAGGCTAGTTTGGTCTACATCAGATCTTTCTTTCACCAGAAAACAAAATCAAAAGCAAAAACCCCACAATGTCCTTAAACTGTTTTGATATTCCATCTCAAAATACCATTTGTTAAAGAGACTATTTTCCAAAGTATGTGCTTGATGCCTTTGTTTTTTAATCTTTTTTTTTAATTAAACTTTATTTATTTATTTATTTATTTATTTATTTATTTGCCTTGGTGTTTGCCTGGAACTGGAACTACAGACAGTTGTTAGCTGCCATGTGGGTGCTGGGAATCGAACCCCGGTCCTCTGGAAGAGCAGACGGTGCTCTTAACCGCTGAGCCATCTCTCCAGCCCCGATGCCTTTGTTTTTTAAAGTTTACCAGTCAAATGGCTCTTGTTACAGGAACAAATGACAACCAAGGCTGTTGAGGATATTGGGAATGGGGACCTCTTTGCCACTGCTGACAAGAGAGTAAGCTTCCACAAAAGCTAAAATGTAGAAGACCTGTCTTTTCCAGCTCTTCCAGCTCTGAGAATGTTTCTGAAGGCTTCTAAGTTAGCATATACCATGAAGGTTGTTGAGCTATTTGCAGCAGCTAAGATATAGAGACAGCCTAGGTGTCCATCAACAGGTGACTGAATAAAGAAAATGTTTACACGTGTGTAAATTTTATTCCCCTGTAAGAAAAAAATGAACTTGTGATATTGTCAGAAAAAGTGAAACTAGAGATAATCATAATTAGCAAAATTAAACAGATTCAAAATGCAATGCATGCTTTTATTTACATAATCTAGATTTAAATTCATAGACGTGCATATATATGTGGGATATGAAAGTAGACAGAGAACAGTAATCTGGGGGCAGGAAGCAGGAAACCAGAAAGGGTTATGGGATATCTGTGCCATGGAAGCAGAGCGGAAGTGCTTGTGGGGGAAGGGGTACAGCAAGCAGAGGAGAGAGATGACAGGGCACTCAGACATGGGTATAAAAATGTCACAGCTCACCCATTCCTTCGTATGCTCATCATAAAATTAATTTTTAAAACAGAAGAAGTTGAAGTTCATAAAGCCAAATGGTTTTCCAAAGTCCCTAGAACAGACTTTCCAACCGGGTACCCTGTCTCCAGACTAACAGTTGTGATGGTTGATTTTATGTGTCAAATATGTTATAATGTTAATCGATCAAATTTCTGCTTAGGTGCTTCCTTGAATGTATTTTTGTATATTATTTCATACATTACTTAAATCATTTCTTGAACAAACCAGAATGTCTCCTACTATGTAAATGCAGTCTCTTCCAAATAGTTGGCAGCCTTAAAAGACTGACATCATCTGAGGAAGAACTTTTGCCTCTAGATGGCCTTCGGACTCAAATACCAACTCTTCTTTGGTCTCCACCCAGTCATGCCAGCCTGCATATTCAGCTTGCCACTCCTACAACTGAATGAACAAATTTTTTGAGAGACTCTCCTTTCTCCCAACTCTCTCTACATAAAATATGGATTTACATCCTTTTGGTTCTGTTTCTCCAGAGAGCTGTTTGCTATAGTGTGACTCAATGTTGCCCAGGATGCTGGCTTGTTCTCAGTGTATGGAAGTGGTGGTGGAACCTTTATGAGGTGGGGCTTAGTGGAAGGAGGTTAAGTTCCTGGGGGCATCGCTCTTGGAAGGGTTTCACTCTGTTCTCTCAGACCTATAAGTGCACTATTGAAAGAGGGAGCTGTTAGAAAAGAGTCTGGCCCTGAATCCCTGGTTTCCGGTCCTGCATGTGATCTCTTCTGTGTGACCTCATCCACCATGAACTCCTCACCAAGTGAACACATAGGCCATTCAGATCTTAGACTTCCATCCTATAAAATCATGAGCTAAAGAAAACTTCATTTATATTACTCCCTGCATATTAATTTTTTTAACAGGTCCCCAGACCATAGCACAACTGACTTGAGGATGAAAATACTATTCAGGCTGTAAAACTCAGCACATAGCTACTACCATCTGCTAAAATGAAAACAAAGATCTAATCCACTGAAGTCCATAGTTCTGAGAAAGTCTCTAAATGTACTATATTTGCTTTTTGGCTTCTGTAGTTCTGGCTTCTGGCTAACTGATCTTGTTAACTAAAGTATGTCAACCCAGGACATGGTTTTTGTGCCTAAAAGCTTACCTCAAGAAAGGCTCAGTGCTACACAGGGATCCCAAAAACCCAGTGTAGTCTCCAGCAGGATAATAAAGACTTTCTATTAGCTTAAACCATGTCTAAGCAGTCTTCTCTGGCGGGCTTCCCAGAACAGTTACAGTAATTGAGATAGACTAACCCAAAATGAAAAACAGATACTAATGCTGTCTCTTGGCTACTAGTAATATAACTCTAACAATTCATTTGATTTCTTAAGATTTTAATTTCATTATTTCCAAAATAATGAAACCATACTCAACTTGGGTTTCTTAGCATCAATGACATGATTGGATCTTTGCAGGGTAGGGTGGGGGTTGAGAGGCTTTCCTATAAATTACAGAATGTTTGGTGGCACTTCCTGCTGCTAAATGCCAGATGTGAAAGCCAAATGACCTCCAGACACTTCAAAATATCTTCTGATGGGAGCAAGAAGACAAAATAATCTTTGACCCTCTCTTTAAACAACATTGTATAAAATCATCGTTATAACATAAGCATAAAAAACATTCTGTTAGAGACAGCCAGTTTTGAGAATTTCTGGAGAAGGCTCTCAGGTCTTTAGATGGTACAGAAGTGATTTATATCCTTATAAATCCTTATAAACCTTTTCTGTTCACCTAAGAAAAAAATGAGAGCAATGCACAAGTGGGCCACTAGAGGGCACTCATGGGATGAGAACAAACGGATCTTCAAAAGGAAGCCAGATTTAGCTCTTCCTCTCAAAGAAAGGAAACTTAAAAGTAGCTGTCCTTCCAAATCACATCAACCAAGGACAACCTGTGCTCTGTCCTGGGAGACAGGCACAGCCACACATAATGGTGGTCTGTTAGACTCTGGAGTCATCGTGCTAGGGTTCTCTAGAGGAACAAAACTGATGGAATGAATATATGGAACTTACTAGTCCAACAATGGTTGTCCATCAACACAAGCAAGAATCCAATAGTTCCATCTATGATGGTGGACGACTCAGCTGGTTTCTAGTATACATTGGAACCCCCAAAATGTAGACTCTAATGCCAGTGAAAAGATACACATGCCATTGAGAGTGAGAGCAAGAAGGCAAAGAGCTTCCTTCTGGGCTGCTACCAGAAGGTGTGGCCCAGATTTAGGGTGGGTCTTCCCACCTCAAATAATTCAACTGAGAAAAAAATCCCTCAAAGGCGTATCCAGCTACTTGGGTGTTAGTTAATTCCATATGTGGTCAAGTTTATAGACAAGAATGGCCATCAGTCATTTTCTTACTTTGGGTTTCTGGGTGTAAAGGAAGGCAGGGCTATGGTTTGCTAAGTAAATGTGGTTACCTTTAGGTTCCTGTGAGTTAATTGACCCAGAAGAGGAAATTACAGAGGCATTCCAGTAGAAGGCGCTGTGGCTAATTCAGTAAGCCTGTATGTACCAAAATCATCTGATGTGAGCCTCTTTTCAGAAGCATCTTTTCCCAAGTCGTCAGGACATAATTTGAATTACTTCAAATCCAGGATATCTCCTACTTTAAACAAAATTTCCATTCTAGTGCTGATTTCCAATTCTGACTCAAAATACACATTCCTTCCTAGTCCAAGTAACTTAGCATCACACACACACACACACACACACACACACACACACACACACGGTAGTCCAGGTACAGACCCAGAGGGCAAAAGAAACAATATTTGTCATTTATTTCATTTTTTAATGAGACAAAGTCTTGCCTTAAAGCTTAGCATAGTTTAGCACTACATAGCCCAGGCTAGCCTAAAACGTAAGTGCCTCCTGTTTGTTGGATGACAGGCACAAGCTACTATGTCCTGCTCCTCTGGATTGATTTGCATTAATGCAGACCCAGGTGATTTAATCACGCTATTATTGGTGAGCCCAAGCAAAACTGATCTAAACATCTTCTAATGTTCATTCACTTTGGTGGCTACTATAGTCAGAGATGTCTGTTGTGTCTCTGCTCAGCAGTTTATGATTTAAAATGGCATAGAATGGAGCATTAAAATATTTTATAGACGGCTGGAGAGATGGCTCAGAGGTTAAGAGCACTGACTGTTCTTCCAGAGGTCCTGAGTTTAGTTCTCAGCAACCACATGGTGGCCCCAAACCATCTACAATGACATCTGGTACTCTCTTCTGTATACATAATAAATAAATAAATCTTTAAAAAGTATTTTATAGAATTCTGAAATATAATAATGGGTTTCAAAAGAGAACTATATGAACTTGAAGATCCGGGAAACTTGGTCATCATATGCCAGGGAAACCATGGTGTCATGGTTTGAATAGAAATAGTCCCTATAGACTCATGTGTTTGAATGCTTGGCCCATAGGGAGTGGCACTATTAGGAAGTGTGGTCTTGTTGGAGGAAGTGTGTCACTGTGGAGTTGGGCTTTGCTCAAGCAAGGTCTAGTGTGGCAGTTTCCTTCTGTTGCCTGCAGATCAAGATGTAGAACTCTCAGCTCCTTCTCCAGCACCATGTCTGCCTGATGCCACCACGTCCTGCCATGACAGAAAGGACTAAACCTCTGAACTGTAAACAAGCCTCAATTAAATCTCTTCCTTTATAAGAGTTGCCATGGTCATGATGTGTCTTCACAGCAATAGAAACCATAACCAAGACACTAAGTTACCTAAGGACAAAATGAGAAATTATGGGGCACACATAAGCAATGATTTCACAGATAAAATTCACGATGGATGAAAATTATAAACGCTCAAAGGATAAAAATGAGGTAAATATCTTTACTTGCTATAACTCTTCAAGATAATCTGGTGTGTTATGAGCTAAAAGACATAAACCCAGTGTTGCTATATTATATATACAGGGGTTTTTTGGGTCTATTTTTAGGGGAAAAAAGTTTCTGTTAGCAGAGCTGGCGTCATTGTGTAAAAAAGTAAAAGCAAGACAATCAAGAATGATGGGATGTCTGTCATGGGCAGGAGATGGAGCGACCTCAGTTCACAGAGTTCCTCATCTGCTGTGAAATAGTCACGGGGGGAATGTAGGGAAAGGTATAAAAGCTGGCCTTTAGGCAACCAGTGGGCAAAACAGAAGTCAAAGACAGAGGACAGTTGAAAGTTGAGGATTATGTCAGTGGTACGGGACTTGCCTAGCTCATGCAAGGCCTGGATTCAATCCCTGGAACTGCCCCAAATGAAAATAGAGGGTTAGAGAAAAGGGTATTAGCATGGCAAGATGAGTCAGGAGGGAAAGGCACCTGCTGCCAGAGCAAATGGCCCAAGTTCAATCCCCAGAACCCAGATTGTGACAGGAAAAAAATCCCTTACGTTTTCCCTGACCTCACGGCTAGATCATGGTGGACACACAGGATCATGTGCGTGAACACTAAACGAATGTAAATAAAAGAGGGAAACTTTTCTATCTCAAATGGGTCTTCCTGTAATGTTGGCTCCACACACCTCCATGAGTCATTGAAAACATGACTAGTACAAGCATATGTATTTTATCTTCACAATTTCCCCGTGAAAACAGTGCAGAGTGTATCAGGTGCTGGCACAATCAAGGAGGAGAAAAGGTACATTCTGTCTCTTAGTTGTGGGCGTTTCAGTCCGTCATTGTCCCTCCTTGTTCCTGGGCCTGTGGTGAGGCCCAGCACCAGGGGGAGGGTGTGCTGAGGTACCTCACGGAAGGAAGGCACTAAAGAGTAGGAGAAAGAGATCAGGATCTCGGTCTCCTTCAAAGGCATGCCTCAAAAACAAGAAAAGCTCCCATTAGGTCCAAACTCCCAGAGTTCCTAATATCTCCCCAAAGCCCCAACCAGGAGACAAGGCCTTTAACTCATGGGCCTTTGGGGGCACAGTGAATAGAAATTAAAGTAGAAAGATTCACTGCAAAGCTGAAGTGGTCACGATTCTCTTCACATATTTGCATGGGGCAATGCCTGACTTTAAAAAAGAATTAAACTATAACAACTAATTTTAATGTCTACCAATACCTATCCCAATATCTCAGAGGTTCAGTCAGAGAAAGAGACACCTTCTGACAGAACTCAGCACTTCCCAAATTTAGATTCTTCCCCAGTCCTCCTCATAACCACAGGGGCATTAGTAGCATCTTATAGACCTCTAGTGCCCCCCAGCTGAGCATCTGGAACATGCCAGTCCACAGCTAACAGCAGAGCAGAGCTGGTTACACTGAGGAGCGTGAACATTTGGGAGACGTACCTTAAGGGTCTACTTAATATCCTGAGAGTTAGGAGCTTTGCTCACATTCGGCTTCTTGGTACAGTTATTCAGTTTCTGTCCTATCATCCTTCGAATGGCAACATCATCTGCGCTGGGAAATACCTGTTTTGTTATTCCTGCAAAAGATCACAGCAACACAGAAGAGCATTTGGTGAGGAGTTTGCATCCTATGAATTAAGGCAAAACATAGCACTGTCTCAGATTTGCAAAAGTAGCACACATTGTCATGACATATTTAAGCAGATAAACACACTCAAGTTTTCAAAGCATAGCTAACACAAAGGCAATACTATAAACACATCATGTTGGGGCTGTAGAGATGTGTTGTAGTATATTTCTGGCCCAGACTTTTGGACATACCACTAGTCTCATGGTTCAGACCCACTTGCAGCCTCACTGCTGCTTTTCCCCAAAGAAACACACAAAAGCTTATATTCATTTCATGCTGATCAGCCTAGAGCCCAGGCATATAACTTGCTAACTCCTTCATCTGAATGCAACCCATCTTGTTCAGCCATGCAGCTTGGTATCTTTTCTCAGAGCAGCATTTCAGCTTCTTTATTTTGTGTCTCCTGGCATCTCTGCAGCATCTCTCTGGCGGCTCTGCCTTGCTCTGAGATGTTCCCAGAGTTTTCTTAGTCTGGTAGCCCTGCCCACACTTCCTGTCTGCCTCTGGCCAATCAGCTTTTTATTAAACCAGTAGGAGGGACAAATATCTCGTATCATAATCCCACTACAGAGATGGGCTTAGTGGCTAAGAGCACTGACTGTTCTTCCAGAAGACCTGGGTTCAATTCTCAGCACCCACATGGCAGCTCACAACTGTCTGTAACTTTACCTCCAGGAGATCTGACACCCTTACACAGACATACATGCAAGCAAAATACCGATGCACATAAAAATATAAGTAAATCATTAAAAAACGATTCCTAAGACATCATTCAGCTTTTACTCTTCTTCCTAAGAATTCCATGCCTTTTTGCTCCAAGCTATCATGAATTGATTTTTATTCATTTCTAACATTTATCAAAATGAACACATCATTTGTTAACTCAACATGATCTTAGTTATATAATGAGCTTGGTCAGAGGTGTTCAAAAATTTTTTTCATGTTTGTAAAGCCAAAGCAAAACAAAACTAGGAAAGGTAGAACATTGTTTTTAAGGTGGTTCACTCATTTTAAAAGGATATGCTTAAAATTATCTCTTTCTAGCAACAAACAATGCCCAAGAGATATAACTAAGAAAGAGATGACAACACAGATTGTTACTGAAATCTTAAAATAGTCAAGTTGCTATTTCTGAAGCTTAGAATTTTACTAATTCAAACTTCTCAGTTATAGATACTTGGAGTTTAACATCTATTTTTTTTTTTCTTTTTCAGATAAGGTCTCATGTAGTCTAGGCTGGCAGCTGACCCTGCTATGCTGCTAGAACGGTATCTAATTCCTGGTCCCCACACCTCTACCTCTCATGTTGAGATGACAAGGACATACCACAGATTTAATCACCATTTAATGAAAAAAAAATTGTCCTGTGAAAATACATTGCAATCAAATTATCACCTATGATTTCTTGAACTTCATTCTGATTCATAGCTGGTTTTACAACTTTGTCTCTTGAAGTAGAAGATTTGGCCCCGGTCAGGCTGTGAGTGGCCATGTATTCGTTTGTGTAAAGTACTTGCATTAAGTCGTTAATAAATTTCTGAGGCTTGCTCTTGTTACAACGGGCAATCTGCCATTTTTCAATCTTGAACTAAAAAAAAAAAATAAGAAATGATAACTGAGATTAGAAAAAGAGATGATACCTGGAGAAATAAAAATGTTATTAAGACATATCACAAAACATCAGCACTCTTTAAGGGGGCATTTTGTACTTCCAGTATATATTTCACATTTCAGTTAGAGGAAATAGTACTATGTCTGTCAGCCTGTATGAGGTATTTGCTTAGAATATATGCAAGTTTTTCTCAGGTGTTCTAATTGTGATGCCTTAAGATCAACCAATCATACTTATGTTTGGGATCATCAAGGCTCTAGATCTAACCTCTGGTTCCTGTGACTATGTTACCCCACTGGAGAGTTACAAATTTAATGAAAGCTAAACATTTTGAGATGGAAAATTATTTTGAATCAGTCAGGTTGGTTTAAGCAGTCCTTAAAAGCCAATAATGAGGGGCTGAAGAGATGGCTCAGCGGTTGAGAGCGCCGTCTGCTCTTCCAGAGGACCCGGGTTCGATTCCCAGCGCCCACATGGCAGCTGGCAACTGTCTGTAGTTCCAGTTCCAGGCAGACACCAAGGCAAATAAATAAATAAAGTTAAAAAAAAGACAATAATGAGGGTAGAAGCAGTGAGGAAAAGAAGGACAGGAGGAAAGATGTGTGAAGTGAGGGGCTTGCCTGTGAGATGGTGGATGTAGCCCTAAGCCAAGCATTAGGGATTTTAGAAATGGGGATGAGCAATCTGCAGCCAGGAAGGAAACAGAAAATTCACTTCTACAACCACTAGAAACCAAATTCTACAATAGTGACTCAAATGAGCAGGAAACAGGCTCCTTTTCAGAGTCTCCCATTAAGAACCTTCCTCCTTGCACAATGATTTCTTAACCAGTGAGCTCTGTATTAGATCCTGAACTTCAGAACACTGAGAAAACAAATTCATGCATGTGAAATCATTAAATTTGTGGTAATCTGCTACATAGCAATATGAAATTGTATACAAAGATTTAGATACTATGATATTAGATCACTCACTCATTATAATCATAGAAGAACTATTTTCTTAGGCTTATACACGATTTTAACAAAAATTTTACAGTTTTAGTTTCTGGTTCTTGATCAAGAAGACCAGAGAAAACATGAAGCATGCAGAGGCCCACATTTCTTTCAGTGACACAGACAATAGCCTTTAATGTGTAATCTACTTCTATAACTGGTGCAAGAATTTTAATAGTTCAAAAGCTGCATTTGTTCCCAGTATTGGCTTTTAATTTTCTAAATCTGGTGTCTGTTTCATAAATATTAACTCTCGTTGTTTTAATAAGAAGATTCTTTGTAGTAGAGATCTAGTGGCCAGGACCTACATTTGCCTAGACTTACTGATGTGAGGGCACCACTGCTTCACCCTTCTTTTGGTTTTCATGTTCAGCTGTTTTCAGAGAACCAGAGGAGGCGGGTATTCCAACCAACCTGCTTCTCACCAGGATGCTGCTCCTCCTCGGCCTTCAGGGATCTTGGGGAGCTGGAACCGGAGTTGGAATTACTGCACAGAGAGGCAGAGGAGTCTGGGGAGGAGTTGTTTGTTGCTCTCCAGAGTGTAGATGCTGGTGTGGGTGTCACTCCTCCACCCTTAAGCAGGGTCTCTGCCATTCCAACCAGTTCTTCAAACTGGGTGACTGCCTGTGGTAGCACTATAATGGCAAGAGAAAGTAGCATTTTACAAACACATTGCAGTGGCCTTTGCACATTTTTTTTAAAAAAGATTTATTTATTATGTATACACTATGTAGAAAGGGGTACCAGATGTCATTACAGATGGTTGCGAGCCACCATGTGGTTGCTGGGAATTGAACTCAGGATCTCTGGAAGAATAGTCAGTGCTCTTAACCTCTGAGCCATCTCTCCAGCCCATGCACATTTTTTTTTTTTTTTTTTTTAGTGTGTGTGTGTTGCAAAGGTGTTTAGAACATTTTACTTTTTTAATATTCTGCTTGATAATAAGTTTTAAAATGTTGGCTATATTTGATTATCTATGCATCACTTTTTTAAATTTTAGTTTTCATTTTATATGAATTGGTGTTCTGCCAGCATGTATAAGTGTCTAAGGGTGCCAGATCTTAGAATTACAAACAGTTGTTAGCTGCCATGTGGATGCTGGGAATCGAACTCAGGTCCTCTAGAAGAACAGTCAGTGCTCTTAACCCCTGAGCCATCTCTTCAGCCCCTTTTGCAACACTTTGAATTAAAGTTGATGTTTCAGTGGGGCAGTGGTGGTGCACACCTTTAATCCCAGCACTAAGGAGGCAGAGGTAGGAAGATCTCTGAGTTCAAGGCCAGCCCGGTCTACACAAAGCGACTTCTAGGGATACACAGAGAGATTCCATCTAAAACAAAACATAACAAGCCAAAAATAATGCTTCAAAAGTTGATTCTTCTCTGCTGGAACTATAATTTGAGGTCATCGAAGCTCTTGTGTAGACATAATTGATACCATTATCAGTCACATCCTAAAGACTCATCTTAGGCAATGTAAGTGCCAAGACACAATTAACCATGGATTAAAAAATGTGATCGGTTAGGCAAGAAGCCAGATTTCATCAAGCTAATAAACTTATAGTGCCGTCACTCAAATCTATGTTGTCACAATAAATGATGATGTACCCAAATCAGTACATGTGTGTTAACAGGAAAAATTTAAAAATAAATTTATTTATTTTAATATCCTGGCCACAGTTTCTTCTCTCTCATCTCCTCCCAGTCCCTCCCCGTATCTACCCTCTGCCCCTCCCCTCCATACGCTCCTCCTCCATTTCTGTTTAGGAAAGAACAGGTCTCCCATGAGAATCACCAAAACATGGCATATCAAATTGCAGTAAGACTAAGCACCTGCCCATGTATTAAGGCTGGGCAAGGTGACCCAGTATGAAGAGTAGGCTCCCAAAGGCAACAGGAAAAGTTAATAAAGAAAATCTCCTTGTTTATTCCTTTCATTAAGCATGCCCTGTGTGCTGCCACTAAACCAGCAATTATGTGTTTATTGAACAAGGGAAACCCTAGATTTTCCTAAAGTGACTGGAGTGTCTGCTGATGGTGGCGAATCCTTGAGAACACACCTAGGAGTTTATGCTGATGAAGTCACAGGGATGGAGCCTTCCATACCCAGAAGTCTGAAGTAGAGGCTGGACAGACAGTATGACAGAGACAGTGTTCATATACATGGGCCATCAATCAACCCATAATAACACAGCTTCAAGAAGTCTTTGGACACTGGGGAGCCTCCTAAGGGCCAACATGCTATGAACAATCACACAGTGGAACAAGGTGTCCATCCAACTTTCTGTTTGGTACCTAGACCCTGCCCTCTTCCTCTTCATAGTCTACTTTGTATCCCTGCCCCGTTCCCTGAAATAAATACAGCTGTGATGCTATTGGGTTTCAACGAGTGTTGTGAGTTTTCTCTATTGAATTCTCAAGGGTGAGGGTGCTTTGAGAAAAATAAACTTGCAGTTGGTGCCAGAAGTCTTGGGCAAATTTGCCATTGTGGAGGCTGACTTGTAGATCCAAAGAAATGAAACTGTCTTAAGTGCCAGGAAGAGGAATAAGGTATGTGTGGCTTTTATAGGAAACATCCCTGAAGGCTCATTTGTTGAATGGCTGGCCCCAGCTGCTGGTGGAAACTTTAGGAGGTGGGTCTAGCTGGAGGAAGAGGCCCCAGAGCACAAGCCTGTGAACAGTACACCTGGTCCTGATTCTTGTCCTGCTCTGCTTCCTGTCTATTACGTACTTAACCCTCTCAAACTAGGTGCCACAGGGAGTATCTCCTCCTTTAAGCTGCTTCTATTAGGTATGTCAGAGTAACAGCAACAGCAATTAGTACAGGGATTTGACAGGGAGGGACTCTGCTGAAGACTAAGCTGAGGGCTGAGGTGAAGCAGGAATGAAATAGCCACAAAGCAGGAGAGAGCTCAGCAGAGACAGAGAGACACACGCTCTGCACTTGCAGACCCGAAGGTCGAGGCTGGGAGGTAGAGAAAAGGGAATCCAAACATGAAGTGAGGCTTCAAGGATCTTTACTGGTTTATCTAACACAAAGGTTGTTCATGTTTAGCAGCAAATGCCTTTCTCGTTTCTACTTTCTGATGTCTGTTCGAATCATCACTGCACAGCGTTAGAACCGTGTTGACACGCCCTCCGTATAGCTGCCCAGCTCTTCTTCCTGTGAAGGAAGGATACGGGCATGAATGTTTGGCCCGTATCATTAGCTCTTCTTGGAACACATGGATCTTGAAGTTTAATTTCTATAATCAGAAGAAGAAACAAGCTTTTTCTTCTAGAACTCAACATAAGCAGCTTTAAAAATATTCCCTCTATTTTGCATTTAATATTTTCTTTGTTTGCTTTTCATAATGCCCTAAAATTCATTCACGTTATGTGTATAAATAATTGATTGCCTTTTTTGCTAACTAGTGTTCTACTACTCTGCAGTTTATACTCAGTGATGAATAATTAATTCACTTAATGAGAAATTATTTGCCATTAGGAGGCATAGAGGTGATGATTCCTTCACAGTTTAAGATGTGAAGTTCTCCCCCAGAAGCATAAGCAGGGGATGTACTCACTTATTAGTGGACTTTAAGCAAAAACATTATTTCATTGAAAGATTATGGGTGAATAAAGTGATTTAAAACACACACAAACTTCTGGAAAAAAAAAAAGACAGAAATTTTTTCTCCCCTTTTCAGATAATTTTGCTTCCTGCTTTTATTTCAAGACCCTAACAAACCCAGGACATACATTTTATCTGCATCTCAGATTATGTCCATGCTCAAGAGTCCCCAGAGCACAGCAGGGTCACCAGGTACAAATGTTTTCAAGATTCGGATCACACTGCTGAGCTCCTCGGCAGTAAGATGTTTCTAACTTACACAGCCATCAGTCACAGAAGCCCCTTTCCTTGAATGTCACAGTCTTAGTACACTTTAAACTATAGCTGTTATAAGGTTAAGTATCTGTGTGTTTGATTTTTGATTACTTGAACTTCTTTTATAATACTGTGGTTACTATGAAGCTGAGGCTGGTCTTGAACTCCTGTTTTTCTTGTTTCGGTCTTTCAAGTGTTGGGATTTACAGGTAAGCAACAGCCTGCTCAGCTTTTGTCCTTTTCTTTTGTTTGTTAAGAACTGACAAGGCTAGAGAATGCTTATAAGAATGTCTAGTGCAGCAGTTCTCAAACTGTGGATCTCAATTCCTTTGAGAGGTTGAACAAACCTTTCACAGGGATCATCTACAACCATCAGAAAACACAGATATTTAGACTCAGTTCATAACAGTAGCAAAATTACAGTTGTGATGTAGCAATAAAATAATTTTATGGTTGGGGGTCATCACAACATGAGGAACTGCACTGAAGGGTTGTGGTATTAAGAAGATTGAGAACCACTGATCTATAATGTGCTATATTATTAATGTATAATGTGGTAGCTATTATTACTAACTCCTTTAAATTATTAAGCATCTTAACAGTTTATTTGCTTTAACTGAAACCTGTGTTTTGCACACTTTTAAGTCTCCAGATGATGGGTCAGTCATTGAGAGGTGATTGGATCGTAAAGGTTCTACCCTTGTCAATGTATTTACCTGTAGGTGGAGTCCTAAGATTTTTTTAAAGGATTTGCTTAAGATTTTTTTATTCACATATAAGTTTGTGTCTATATGAGTCACTGTCACCATATGTTTGAGCTCAGTCCCCTAGAGCTAGGGTTCATTAAGGTGATGAGTAAGAGGCAACTGGCAGATGCTGAGAACCAAGCTGTGCTCTTCTAAAAGAGCAAACAGGAAGAAGAGCTTTAAATTGCAGAGTCATTGTGTGTGTGTGTGTGTGTGTGTGTGTGTGTGTGTGTGTTCACGTGGTGGTCAGCAGTTTCCATCTGGTCTCCCCGGTCACACTTCACTAACATGTCCAGGCAAATGTATTTCACTTTCAGAGCCAATCAGTTTAACTAGCCAGCTTGCTCCTCAGTGCGGGCACTCTAGGTGGGCTGCCACACTCTTGGCATTAATGAGTGCTAGGAACTGATATCCAGCCCTCATAATCAGATGGTAAACTCTATGTATTCTTTAAACTCACACTACTACCACTAAGCCCCAAATAATTAACGCTAATTCTTAAATAATGTATTTAAAAACTAGCTAACATTCAAATTCCTCTGATTATCTTGTGTCTATGTTTTCAGTTGATTTGAGTAAGGTCCAGTAAGGACCATGTGATAAACTCGTTTCTTCTACCTGAACTTCTTTCCTGTCCATGTTCTGCTTTTGTCCTTGTAGGTTCTAAGCTGGAGAAACTGATCGATTGTCATCAAAGCTTTCTCCCAGTCTGGTTTCCTGCAAGCCGCATCCATCAGGATCTTTAACACATTTTCTTTCCTTTTGTTTGATGTAGATCTGAAGGCTTGCTCAGGTACAGTCAGTTTCTGCCAGGTGGCTGGGCTTCCGCCTGATGATCCCTACTCAGAGTCATTTTGTTTTAGGGGACTGCTGACCCAGGATGTTTCTTATCTAGCTCGGGTTCTTCTACAAATGCTTCTCATTCATCTTTTGGTTCTCAGAGGTTCATTTTACAACAATGGTGGGACAGATGCTCCTTTGCACACATGTTGTTGGCTTTTAGAGTACTAAGTATTTCCAGGCGACCACAGTATTGTTCTCCTGTCCTGAATGTGAATGTGAACTTCTGCACATAATCCTGAAGGATATGTTTCTGTTTGTCATGGTTACCATGCTTCTGCGACACACCGACTGTCCCATGTTTGGTCTGTAGGAATCTCTTCCAGCTGTCACCTTTGCACTGCCTCTGCTAGACTTCCTTGTTTCCTGCTCTGACATTCAAGCACGTCTTCTCCCTGAAGCTCCCAGAAAGCCTTGTGGTGTGTTTACAACACCTAGAATTGATCTTTACTATGAGAAACACTGAGGCTTTTAGTGGGGATGATACTCCGGGACCACATCTGGGTGTTAGAAACATCTGCCATGGACTTTTTGTTTCCAGGCCCTCTCAAGGATAATATTAGGAAACATATGCTACTTTTCTTTTGTTAGTTATTTTTACACAGAATCTTGTTATGTAGTCTAGGTTGGTCCTGAACACAGTGTACTGCCCAGGACTGCCTCAAGCTCACAGTCTTCTTTAGCCTCCCCAGATGAGATTACTTGAAAAAATATTTTATTATTATTATTATTATTATTATTATTATTAAAATGTGTATATGTGTGTGTGTATGCACATGAATGCAGGTGCTGGTGAAGGTCGGAAGAGAGTGTCAGATTCCTTCATGGAGCTGGGATTATATAGGCTGTGAGCCTGATTTAGAGTTAGCTGGAAACTGTTCTTAATGGCTAGGCCATCTCTCCAGCCTTTGAGATTACTTTTTTTTTTTTTTTTTAAAACTTTATTTATTTATTATTTATTTATTTGCCTTGGTGTTTGCCTGGAACTGGAACTACAGACAGTTGTTAGCTGCCATGTGGGTGCTGGGAATCGAACCCGGGTCCTCTGGAAGAGCAGACGGTGCTCTTAACCGCTGAGCCATCTCTCCAGCCCCTTGAGATTACTTTTTACTGATAAAATTCTTCAGAGCTCCTATTCTAACTTGGACAGGGAGTTTTAATGTAATATACAGCTATGTTTCTCAAAGGCTATATGGAGCAGAATGAGAGAGATTAACTGGGACTATCCATTTCCAAACATCATCTGCTAAGAAATTCATCTTTTCTCTGATTGCTTGCAGGACTCATGCCAGAGCTGTGGGGTGGTGTCTAACACGGACCTGTGTTCAAAGTGCAAGCATTTTAAGACGATAACAGTCGAGCCTTTAAGCACTAGGTGGATGCTTCCGAGAGTAGGCCTCATGTGATTGCACAGGTTACACGCCTTTGATGAAGCTGGTCAGGTTTACTTCTGTGAGCAGATACCATAGCAAATTCTGACATAGCAGTCTCTACATGCCCATTCCATTGTAAATACTTCATCTACTACTCCAGTAACAGTTTCTGTTTTTTTTTAACCTCATTCTAGAGGAAACTTACATTTTCAAAATAGCACAATGTTAAAAAAATGAAAACAAAACCTATATAGTTATTCAGCCAATAGAGCTTTAACCAATGTGGGAAAGGCCCTCCTTCAAAAGCATCCTCCTGAGCTATGTATCCTCCTGATCCTGATTCTTACAGATTAGGCTCTAAGGGGATGTGTATTATGCCCACTGGATGCCTAACTCATGACTGTCCATCACCTCTGTATGGTAAGATGTCCCGACATCTACTCTGTATAGCCTTGTGCAAGCTGTTATTCTCTCAGATTAATTTAGGAAGACTTTGGCCAATTACTAAAAGCAAAAATAAGAGCTGGATGTAACTCGGTTGGCACAGTGCTTGCCTAGGATGCATGAAGCCCTGGGCTGAATCCCTGCATCAAATAAACCAGATGTGGTGGTGCATGCTTGCAATTCTGGCATTCAAGGAGGCTCAGAACAAAACCACCACCACCACCACCAAAAACAAAAAGATAATTGGTATTTTGACTGAGAAATCAAGCTACTGGCTTTCTCAGGATGAACTGGCATCTTTTCTTCCCGTCTTTGACTGTGACACAGCTCTCAGTTTATATAGGTTTGTGTACTTCTCAGTTGTATGCTTTCTTTCACATCCCACACATTTATGCTGAGGTAATTAGTTGATACTTAAAGCTACTTGTAATTGATATGGGCCAGTTCTTTCTTCTTCCCACCTCGAACATATTATATAAAAAAATAATTTTTAAAATGGCAGTACTAAATATTGGATGTCTACTATCAGGGATTTATTATTATTTTATACATTTAATCTCCCCTTCCTGCCTCTCTCTCTGCCTGTACACACATGTGTAGAGGTCAGAGGACAGCTTGTGGGAATTAGGTCTCTTCTGCCTTGTGGGCTACAAGGATCAACTCAGGACAGCTAGGCTGGCAGACGGTAGGGCCTTCACCCACTGAGGCATCTCACTGGCAAGGATTTATTACTCTTTAAATAAGATAAGACTGAACACTCACCATTTCTCTACCCTTCTCTCAACCACTCCTGTACTCCAGGTGGTTCTCACACCAACCCATTTACCTGTTCATTATGGATTAGTTTTTATAACCTTACACAGTATAATTTACATATGTAACTATTTCAGCTTCAGAGAGTTTGATTGAAGTTGCTAGAAACTTAGTGCATATGAGATAGTATGCAGTCTCTTCTCAGACCCTAAATTTTTGTCCCTGTGACCATGGCTCGCTCCTCCTGTTTGTATATTATCCAGAACTATCTGACTGGTGATGGCACCAACAACAATGGGCTGGGCCCTCCACATCAATCATCAATCAAGAAAATGCACCACAGGCTTGCCCACTGACCAATGTTGTAGAGTCATGCTCTCAATTGAGTTTTCTTACCAAACCCTAGCTTATGTCAAGCTGGCATAACACTAGCCAGGACATAGCCCACTCAGCATGAATTCACCAGTGGAATAATTAACTGATAAAGCTAGGGTCCCTCTAAGCCAACCAGCTCTCAGTAGCAGCACCAGGTACAAATGAAACTTTCAATATATAAACACATTTGAGGATGCTCTACTTCCACATTGTAAGAGGACTGTGCATGGGATTTGAATCTTCTGGTGTCTTTATAGTTCCCAGGCATAGCTTCGTAAAAAGGTCAATTATGATTATGCTATTTACAACTGTAAATATTCCCCCCCTAAACCTCAATCTTATTAAGGGGCTGGAGAGATGGCTCAGGGGTTAGGAGCACTGACTGCTCTCCCGGAGGACCCAGGTTCAATTCCTAGCAACCACATGGCAGCTCACAACTGTCTGTAACTTCTGTTTCAGAGATCTGACACCTTCATACCAATGCACATAAATAAAGCTAAATAAATTTTAAAAACTTCAATCTTTCTTTACTACTTTATTTTTCATGAGTTTTAACATCATCTAAACTATTAAATAATTTATTATATTGTGTTTTTTAACATTATGTCCCTGCGATTCCTTCACACAGATGCCTATGCACACACACAAACAGGGCAGCAGGGACCTTTGTTTTCATTGATTGTTTTAGTTACTTAGAACAGTGTAGTGATATTTTGTGTATTCTCTAATGAATAAACCTTGTCTGAAGATCAGAGGGCAGAGCCAGCCAGAGTTAGCCATACAGGCCAGGCAGTGGTGGCACATGCCTTTAATCCTAGCACTTGGGAGCAGAGGCAGACAGATCTCTGAGAATTCAAGGCCACCCTGGGCTACATGAGATTAATCCGGTGTAAAAGAGAAACAGAGCCCAGCAGTGGTGACAAACATCTTTAAACCCAGCACTTGGGATCTCATGCCTTTGCTTCCAGCACTTGGGATCACATGACCTTAATCTCAGTACTAGGAAGACTGAGATTGAAAATGATATACCTGGGTAGGGACAGGAATACAATAAGGCAGGTAGAGTCAGGCTCTCAAAGCATTCAGTCTGCGGAGGCATTCAACCTGAGAACGGTGGAAACTGATCTCCCCCATTTTTGGCTGAGGAGCTGGATGGGTGAGAAGTGGTTATGGCTTGCTCTGATCTTTCAGCATTTACTCCAATATTTGGCTCTGGGTTTTTATTATAAGACCAATTAGGATTCAGGCAACAAAACAGTGCTGAGATACAACATTGCTATAGAGTGAAAACAAGAAAGAACTGTGCAAGCGGCTTTGGCAGCTCTTGACCAGCTCCAGCTGCCCAGAGTCTGCCCAACAAATAACTTTCCTACTTTCTTTCTAGTGTTATGTTCTGGTGAGGCAGGGAGAGATGTATATAGTGTATATCTGGTGAGGCAGGGAGAGATGAGCAAAGAGTATTAAAGATATAATAAATTGAATGAATGTACAAATGTCAAAGAGGAAAGAGGGCAGGAGAAGAGGGGAAGATTTTCTGGGAAACAAAGTCATGAAAATTTAGATATAAGGAGTCCAGTAAAGGGTGCGTTTGGAGGAGATATCTACAGTAAATGAAGGTTCAAGCCACATTGGTAGCAGGAAGAAGTCTCCGAGCAGAGGGAATGGCAAGTACACAGATAATGAAGACAAGCCTGATTTCTTCTTAGAGGGAAAGTTAGTAGGCTAGTGTGGCTGGATCACAAGGAAGAGAAAACAAAAACAAAAAACAAAACAACAACAAGAAAACCTCAGAGAGTTGAGGGGAGGGAAGTGCCTAAAATCCTTCAGAGATGAAAGGAATTTCATTTCTCCCCGAGTGTGTAGGAATTCACTGTGTGTGTGTGTGTGTGTGTGTGTGTGTGTGTGTGTGTGTGTGTGTAGGGGGTGGGGAGGGTAGTGGGTGGGAGGCAGTGGTTATGATGAGGTGTGACATGAGCGAATTCATGATTAACAGAGCTGTTCCTATTGTGTTAAGGATACACTGCCTAGGGGCAAAAGTACAGCAGGGAACTTGGGATGCTGCCATAAAAATCTGTGTAATGGGAGCTTGAAAAAGAAGACTTATGAGTGGAGAGGTAGCAGAGCGTTTGAGAGCACTGACTGCTCTTCCAGAGGACCTGGGCTTGATTCCTGGCACCCACACGGCAGCTCAGGACTGACTGTAACTGAGAGGCTAGGAGAAAGGCCTGGCAAGCTTCCCTCGGTGCCTCTGCGGACACCCTGAGTTTGGAATTCTAGTTTGCAGAACTGTGGGGGAAAAAACAAACCCTTTCTGTGTTCTTTCAGGCTGTGGCATCTTGTTCCTGCTGTACTCAGCGCTGGTGCAGGACAAAGAATGGCAAGTGGAGGACAGTAATCCTGGTGGGATTAGAAGAACACCATTCAAATGGGACCCATAAAAAATACCAGATGGGAAACTGAAGAGAGTATGTATATGAACATTTTTTTTTTTTTTAAAAAAAACAACCTTTTAAAAGAAAAAATTATTTATTTGCCTGGAACTGCAACTACAGACAGTTGTGAGCTGCCATGTGGGTGCTGGGAATTGAACCCCGGTCTTCAGGAAGAGCAGTCAGTGCTCCTAACAGCTGAGCCATCTCTCCAGCCCTGCATATGAACATCTTTTAAAGGGCATCTCCCTCTCCCTGTTCCTTTTCTTTGCTTTGTTTCTTCCTTTTATAAAAATCCTATATTTCATCTTAGGTATAATACAATTTACACATTAAGTAACACTATTAATAGAATCATTTGATATAGCTTTGAATAGAAGAAGAAGAAAGGGAGATGTGTCAGGTTATAAAACCCTCCCTTTTTTCTTGGTCATTGTGGCAAATGTGTTCAGTGATATTATATCTATCTCCTAGTGCACTGATGGTCAAAGGGATAAAAAGAAGGGTCAACCTTCCCAAGCTCTTCTTCAGAGGAGAAATAAATGTGGGATCCTTCTGGACTGCAAAATGGTTCTTGCTACTTCAATACACTGAATATTGAATTCACATATCTAATATAAGGTAAAGGGGGGCTGCACCCCACCCTTCCTTATTATCTAACATGACCCTCTGCCTCTCTCTCTTTTCCATTTCTGACTTTATATTACTTTACATTATACTCTATTTCCCGGGTATATCCATTTCTCTACATATTTCATTTTTCTTTACAGATGAATAGTATTCCATATTGTACATGCATCATATTTTCATTATCCATTCTTCTAATGTATATCTAGACTGATTTTGTTTATTATTGCAAACAGAAGCAGTGCACATGGGTGTGGGCTCATCTCTGTGATAGGATGTAGTCCTTTGTGTCTACACCCAGGAGTGAAATAGCTGAGACATAGCAGTAGTTCTGTTTTTAATTTCTTGAGGAACCTCCAAGCTAATTTCCATAACGTCTATGCTGGTTGTCACTACCATAGCAGTGAATAAAGGACTTTCTTTCCCATATCCCTTTCAGCATTTGTCAAATTTCTTTTTTTTTTTAACTTTATTTATTTATTTGCCTTGGTTTTTGCCTGGATCTGGAACTACAGGCAGTTGTTAGCTGCCATGTAGGTGCTGGGAATTGAACCCAGGTCTTCTGGAAGAGCAGACGGTGCTCTTAACCGCTGAGCCATCTCTCCAGCCCCATTGTCAGATTTCTTGGTAATGGTCATTCTGAATGAGGTGAGGTGACATCTCAACATTGTTTTAACTTCCATTTCTCTCATAAGCAAGGATGCTGAACACTTTCAAAAAATAGTTACAGACCATTTGTGTTTCCTTTGAGAACTGTGTGTTTACTTTGCTACATCATTTCCTGACTGGCAGTTTTGTTTCCTTGGTGTTTACCTTTTGCTGTGCTTTGTGAATTCTGGTTATTATCCCTTTGTTGGAGGTATAGCTGGTCAAGATTTTCTCACATCCTATGGGCTGTTTGTTTTGTTAATAGTTTACTTGCTATGCAGAAATTTTTTATTTTCATGTAGTCCCATTGAATACTAACAATGAACTCTAAAGAGAAAGGAAGAGGAAAATATCTCATTTATAACATCTCCAAGAAATAAGGTAACTAGGAATAAACGAAACTGAAGAAGTGAATGATCTCCACAATGACAACTTGAAGACACTGAAGAAACAAATCAAAGACACTAGGCAACAGAAAGAGCTTTTGTGCCCCGAGATTGGTGGAATTAATGTCATGAAACTGGCTATATACCAAAATTAATCTACATATTTAATACAATAGTCCTTAAAATTCAGATACTGGACTTTACAGAACTATAAAAAACCAACCGAAGTATTCACATGGAACCAGAAAATATCTCAAATAGCTAATGCAATCTCAGGATAGTCTGCTGGGACTATCACAGGATCTAACCTCATACTGTGCTACAAAGCGTTGGTGCATGTATAAAACCAGTTTCAACAACAAAGCAACGCTGTGGGATGTCTTTCTGTATACTGTTAATATGTGTTGCTCTCACTGATTGATAAATAAAGCTGCTTTGGTCTATGGCAAGGCAGGATAGAGCCAGGTAGAAAATCCAAGCAGAGATAGAGGAAAAGAAGGTGGAGTCTGCGAGATGCCAGCTGGCCGCCCAAGGATCAACATGCCAGCTTACTGGTAACACCACGACCATGTGGCAATAAATATGAGTAGAAATGGGTTAGTTTATGATGTAAGAGCCTGCTAATAATAAGCCTGAGTCATTGGCCAAACATTTGTAATTAAGGTAAATTTCTGAGTGGTTATTTGAAAATGGGCTGGTGGGATAGAAATGTCCAGTTACAGAGGAGAACAGGGGACTTGGAAACAGAC
The DNA here is from genome assembly GCA_004025045.1 of Sigmodon hispidus. NCBI lineage: Eukaryota > Metazoa > Chordata > Mammalia > Rodentia > Cricetidae > Sigmodon > Sigmodon hispidus. Next base: position 184,367 of record PVIH01000043.1, read on the forward strand.
TGATCAAGCAAAGGCTGTCAAACTTTTGACAGAGGTGGCCAAACATAATGGAAAAAAGACAGCCTATTCAATAAATGGTCCTGGCAAAACTGGATTTCACCACAGCACAAATTGAACTCAAGGTGAATTAAATACCTTAATTTAAAATCCAAAACACTGAAATTGCTATAGGAAACCAGGGAGAGCATTTCAAATTATTGGGGCTGGCAAGCCCTTCTGAACAGAGCCCTCCAGTGGCCAAGTTACCAGTCCAAGAATCAACAGATGGGACAAATGCAATTTAAATTTTTTTTCTTCTTTTTCTTTCTGAGAAAGCATCTCAATATGAGCAAAGATGACACTGAACTCCTGGTCCTCCGCTTCTGCCTCCTAATGCTGAGATTATAGGTGTGTGTTACCACACCCAATTTAAGAAGTCTTTCCATGAAAAAAAAAAAAAAAAAAAAAGGAGAAAATAGGTTTGAAGGTGGAGAATCAAATGGCTTAAAAGTTTTATTTTTATGTATTTTAGTTTTATGTGTCTGAGTGTTTGCTTGCATGTATGTCTGTACCATATGTGTGCTTGGTGTTCGGAGGCCAGAAAAGGGCACTGGATCCCTTGGAACTGGAGTTACAGTTGGCTTTGAGCCTCCATGTATGTACTGAGAATTGAACCTGGGTCCTCTGGAGGAGCAGTCAGTGCTCTTATCTATTCATCTCTCCATTGTTTTTCTCTCCTTCCTCCCCTCCCCACCCCTCTTTGGTTCTGCAGATGAAGGCAATAACAAGTTACCATTCCTGAATTTCCCAACTTGTGCTAGGCACTGGGTATAAAAGCTATCTTTATCTCATGCAATTTCTATAGTAACAAGGAAGCAACATACTGACACCATTTTGTAGATGAGGAAGTTGAAACCAGAGAAGAGGGCAGAGAGAGAGGACACATCAACATGCTACAGCTAGTGAGTAGATTCGGGACCAAAATCAAAGTACTTAGCCCTAAATCCAGCTCTACCAGCAACTTATTCTGTTTTGCCTTTGATTTTTAGCATTTTCAAAGCTCTAGAACAGATTAGATTAAAACAGAAATTTTGTACTTTGAAAATGTCACCAAAAGAAGACAATTATAAAATCACAATCTTTTTCTTGTTATTGGTTTTTGGTTTTTTTTTCAAGACAGGTTTCCCTGTGTAGTTTTGGAGTCTGACCTGGAGCTCACTCTGTAGACCAGGCTGGCCTCAGATTTACAGAGAACCAACTGCCTCTGCCTCCCAAGTGCTGGGATCAAAGGTGTGTACCACCATTGCCTGGATAAAATCACAGTCTTTAAAGAGAAGATCTGAAGGGCTAATGGTTAGTTAACAGAATAAACATACTTCTGCTTACATGTGTCTTGTTGTATTTAAAGCTATGAATCCTTAAATTTCACATATATCAAAGAGGCAAAGATTACTCTGTCAACCTCTGACTTCACTCACATTCTAGCTTGTCATCCTGTTTGTCCCCAAGCCTTCTATGAAACTACACACTTTATTTCCACAGTTACTGTTCTAGAGTAGCTGCTCCTGGGCTAGTCTGGATGGCTGTGACACCTGGTGACTGGTCCTCACTTCCATTTCTATGCCACCTGTACCAATTCTGTACACAGAAGCACATTGCCAAAACGTTCTGTGTATTTGGAGTTTCACATCACGATGCTGAAGGTATGATAACTGCCAGGTATTGAGGCAGTTTAAAAAGCGCAGAATGTGGGGCTGGAGAGATGGCTCAGCAGTTAAGAGCACCGTCTGCTCTTCCAAAGGACCCAGGTTCGATTCCCAGCACCCACATGGCAGCTAACAACTGACTGTAGTTCCAGTTCCAGGCAAACACCAAGGCAAATAAATAAATAAATAAATGAATGAATAAATAATAAATAAATAAAGTTTAAAAAAAAAAGTGCAGAGTGCTGGACTGTGACCTGAAGCTATGTCATTCTTGGAAAATAAATATGAAGTTGAGGAAGGGCTTGTTTGGAGGGCCTGGGGGAAATGGAGGTGGGTGTGATCATAACATATTGTATACATGTATCAACTACTCAAAGAAGAACACCATTGTAAAAAAAAATTGGAACACAAACACAGAGCCTAAAGAAACAATAAAAGCATCAAGCCAGGTTTTTTTTCTTTTTTAATTTTCTTAGACTGACCCATCTCTTCTCTTTGCTTCTAGACTATAGTCATTCCTTTAAACCACACTTCCCAATACATGTGCAGCAGGAACCAGTAATCCTAGTGGCTCGTAGCTACAGTCCCATTTCCTAGAGTCTTCCTGACAGGAAAGGAAGAATGAGCCCATGTGGATACCATAGTCTATGAGTCTGGCTTGACTAGTTTTGTTCCTGCTGGGGCAAAGCTTAAGTTCAGAAAATATCTGCTAAACACCACTAAATAAATATAAGATTTGGGGCATTGCAAGACAATCTCAATTATGTGTGTAATAGCTGGCTGCTTCTCTATTTAAATTTTACTATCAACTGATGTCCTAAATTGGCTTATAAAAATATATTATTGGTTTTATAAACAGTTATATTATGTACACCAATAACGCTTTAGAAAAATCAATAAAATAATATGAGTAACAGTTCTTTAAATGAGCAGAAATAATCTACTAAAAATCTAAAGATGAGGGGCTGGAGAGATGGCTCAGAGGTTAAGTGCATTGACTGTTCTTCCCGAGGTCCTGAGCTCAATTCCCAGCAACCACATGGTGACTCACAACCATTTATAATGACATCTGGTGCCCTCTTCTGTATGATGTATACTTAATAATAAATAAATTAATTAAAAAAGAAATTTAAAAAAACACAGAAACTGATTTTCTTTTCCTGTGCTGATATGTTATACATTTAATAAAATTTGTCTGGAATATCAGAAGACAGAGCCATCTCTATTCCAGACAAATTTTATTAAATATACAATGTATCACCACATTTTCCATTTTTAACTGTTGATCTAGAGTAAGGCAATATTTTACACCAACCACATACTATCCCTCTATCTAAGCTGCCAACCCCTTAAGGTTTACCTTGTAGCATGACTAAGGACTGTCGGAGACGGCTGTTCTCCTTCCGGATGCTCATTAGTTTTTCCTTCAGGTTTTTGATTTTGGTGCAAAGTTCCTCCTTGGACAGTTCTGCTAAGGGAGTTTCATCATCACTGGAACTCTCGCCAGGCAGGAAGGCATTTCCTGAATATGGGTCTCTCTAAAACACAAGGCATGTTCAACAAAGGACACCTTGCAGTTCCTTTAACAGCTACCCCATGCTCTGTCTGCCAAAGTCATTCAATCAGTACAGCTCCTACAGTGCACGGACTCAGCTTGTCCTCCACCCTCCAGAACTCAGGAAAGGATAGAAAAAAAAAAAACAGTTCATGTTCATTTTCAAGTAGAAGTCAGGATTCTGCCTAACCAGTGAAAACTAGGATATTATAGAATGCAGGAGACTCAGCAAGGCCACCATTCAAACTTGGGCTCCTCTGAGATGGCACCTGCCTTGTGCCAAGTACTTAAAAATCTGACTTACTTTCTTCATCTGGGTTAGCATACCGGCACAGTGGCACAGCAGCACAGTCTTTAATCCCAGGATTTCTGCAGTAAAGATGGGAGGTCACCCTGAGATACAGAGTGATCTCCAGGTCAGTCTGAACTGGACAGAAAAAAAAAATCTTGTCTTCAAAAAAGGTGGAAGCTTTTACAAGCTAGCAGCAAATTCTTGCTCTGTACACCAGCCACAGACAATTAGGACCAGTTCAAAAAAAGGCACACAGAGACAAGTAGAGGGCAGCAGCCAAAGGGAAGATGGAAGCGGTCTCTTAGTTTGATGGTGAAGATTTAATTCCTAGTGTGACAGTGACTATTTAATTCTCTATGGATATGTTCGCTTGGTAGAAATTCATAAGAGCACAGTTTTGATATGTTTGTTCTTTCATATGCATTTTAGACTTCCATAAAACATTCTTTAAATTCTCCAGTAAGTAAAAGCAAGGAATGGAGCTCAAAGGATGGGTATTTGCTGAGCATGTGCAAGACCTTGGGTGTCATCTCTAGCACTACAAGGAATAAATCCAAGGAGTACATTTCTCCTTGTTCATGTTTCTATAAAGAACATCTTGAGATTTTTTTCCAGTCTTAGGTCTAAGTCTATGTTTATGCTTTTATCTTGTTTTGAGAATAGATGTCATTAATGAAAAGCAAAAAGAATACAAACTTTTTTATGAGGAAAACAAAAAATCTTTACTGAAAGATGCCCTGGGTATAGAAGGAAACATTCAAAATGAAAGGCCATAAGTAAAAAGTATTGATTAGCCTCCAGTTGGGCTATATTAAGTTAGTACAATTCTAATGAAAATTTTGAAGCAGACTATAATTCCATAAGCTCAACAGCCAAGAATATACAAAGAGTTCTTAAAGAATTATCAGAAATTGAGACTTTCTCTACAAATTCAAGGCATTATTCAGATAATTCAGTTTGGTGTTGATACAGAGATAGACAATGTTTCCAAGGAATATGATAGAGGGTTAAGAAGTAGATGCCTTAGCCTGATGTATGACAGAGTGGGCTGGTGAGGTCTGCTCAATCAAGAATGCTAGAATGCTGGCCCATTCAGGCTTGGAAAAATGGGTCAAGAAGTGGCTTCCTGTCTCATCCTAAACACACATGCATACACTAACACACACACACAAATCCACACATACACCCAAATGTGTACACATATATATCCACACACACACAATTGCATACATATCCATGAAGATGTATTAAGAACTTATACATCAAAAAAATGCAAAGACTATACAAGAAATATAAATATATGTATCTTAAACTTGAGGTGAGCATTTCTTAGATATAAAAATCTCTGATCACAATATTAAATAACTTTAATTTGGGCTGGAGAGATGGCTCAGCGGTTAAGAGAACCGACTATTCTTCCAGAGGACCTGAGTTCAATTCCCAGCGTCCACATGGCAGCTAACAACTGTAATTCCAAGATCTGACATCCTTACACAGTTATACATGCAGACAAAACACCAATTCACATAAAATAAAAATAAATATTAAAAAAACAACAAAACTTTAATTTATAGGCACACTAGAAAAGAAGACACTAAGAACCAATGGAAAGGGGCTGGATAGATGGCTCAGTGGTTGAGAGCACTGACTGCTCTTCCAGAGGACCAGGGTTCGATTCCCAGCACCCACATGGCAGCTTATAACTGTCTGTAGTTCCAGTTCCCAGTTCCAGGCAAACACCAAGGCAAATAAATAAAGTTTAAAAAAAAACCAATGGAAAATTGGTTATAATATGATATTTGCAGTGTTGTAATATACAACATATTATATACGTTATATTTAATATAATATAGTAGTATCTGCAGTGTTGTTAATCAAAACAGAAACTCAATGGAAAAATGAGCAAGTGATATGAAGGGGACATTTTACAGAACAGAAAATGTATATGGCTCATCATTAGACATAGACATATTCAATTTCATTAGTGAGCAGAGATAAGGTCAAAATCACCATCAATTACCATTTGGGCCTAAAACAGGAAATCTGACAAAACCAAACAGAGTGGGCATGGATCACTGAAGGTCTCTATATGTTGCTGTAGGAAGAGAACTTGGTATACTACTTTGAAAAGCATTGTAATATTATCCTATGAAATTTATCATTTGTCTCCCCTGTGCTCTTGCAAATGAGCCGCAGTTCTGTGTGTACACAAGGAAACATGCCCAAGACTTTCAACCAGAGCAAGATAAATAATGGCGAGAATCTGAAGACAATCCAAGTGTCTACCATTAGAACAGGGGACAGGGTACTTGTGCTGGACCCAGACAGTGGGATTTGCACAGCACTGATAGTGAATAAATTAGAGTCACAGAGAATCAATGTTAGTAAAATGTAGAGTAAAAAAAGCAAGTTCTAGAGGTAAATGTACAATGCATCACTTGTAGAGTTAAAAAGTAAACAAGCCAGTGAGTAGCACAGATATGCCAGCTCCATAGGAGGCTGAGGCCGGGGGATCACTTGACTCCAGTAAACAAGGCAACTCTAAACAACACAGTGAGCACCCTCTCCAAAAGAGAGAGAGAAGATAGAAACTGAAATTAACAATAAATCATTTAAAAACTTGTATTGTACACAGTATGCAATCTATAATATGATATAGATATCTATATATGACTCAATATTATATATGTGGGTTTTTTTTTTAAAGCAGGCTAGGGACACAGTTCAGTGGTCAGTGGTTGCTTATCATATGCAAGGCTTAAACCCTATAGTGGGGAAGCAGGAGCCTGAATACATTATAGGCAAGATTGACAGGGACTGTTTGGGGTTATCTGAGGATAGGAAGTGGTTTTATGGAGTTTATTTTTAAATGAACATGTGCATAGGAAAAGAAGAGTATTTATCCCCCGCCTCCCCATCCTATCATTTGTGTGGATCAGAAGCTTTCTTCATGGTAGACCCTTTTCCTTTGCTATTATTGGATTTCTCTTTCCAAGTTTATACTCTAGGCCAGGGGTTGTCAACCTGTGGGTCTCTGTTTCTTTGGAGTCACGTAAGGCCATCAGAAAACATAGATATTTATATTACAATTCATAGAAGTAGCAAAATTACAGTTATGAAGTAGCAACAAAGTAACTTTATGGTTGAGGGGATCACCACCACATGAGGAACTGCATTAAAGAGTTTGCAGCATTAGGAAGGTTGAGAACTACTGCTCTAGGTTCCTTGGGTTTGATCTTTATAAATCTAATACTATGCTGCACACAGTAGGCATTTTACCATCTCTATTATTGTGCTAGGATGTGATAGGCTTTTCTTCCCTGTAGCTCATTCCCATTCCTTATTTCTTTCTGGTTTGCATTCACAGTTTCTCTACTGGGATCGCCACAAAGCTAATTCTTTGATTTATTGTGTAAAAGAAAAGAAAGAACAGATTCACACAAAAGAAAGTTTGTGTTTATCTTTTAGTTTTACAAATAACTTTTGAGGTCAAAGAGACAATAATTGGAAATGTCTCAAGCAATGGTGAGATTTTAAAAAAATAGAACATCTATAAACTGGTATGTGTATACACACATAAGCATGCATATAAGTATATATATCATGCATGTATATATGCATAAATATACACCCACATATATGAGAGCCATTATGTGTGTGTACATGTTATTGGAAATTTCAGTGTTGAAGGCCATTTATAAAGATCAAAATTCAGATGCATATAGCATGAAGGTTTTTTAAAAATAAGCTTGAGAGTAGAAAAGAGAAAGGTTGTAGCACAGGAAATCTCATGCTATGAGAAATTCTGGCACTTGGGGTGGGAACAGGAGAATAAAGAACAAGAATTTCAGAAAATCACAGTCAAATGTCTGCGTTCTTCCTTCACTGTTTTTCTTTTCTTTTTTTTTTTTTTTTTTTCCTTTTGGCAGAATTTCAGGAGTGAGGATGTAGGAGGTAAACATCCATGTAAGGGAGGGACAATGGAGCTGCAGACTGCCTCCTTGCTTCTTATCAGTGTATTCTAAAGTCTCTGAAGGGGCTTTGGGTCCAGCATAAGTACAGGGCAGCATGTTGTCTCTCTGGGCCATAGATCAAAAACAGTCCAACTGATGTTTAGACAAGTGGATGAAAACTGGTATCCAGACTCCCCAGGGCTTATGTACAGCATCTTGAAGATCCGATGGGTCCTCATGTCCTAGTCAGGAGATAGGCAAGTGATAAAAGAGCGTATGTAGCAAGACTACACAAAGTGCCAGGGTCTTGTGGAATGTGGCCATGGGTGCCAAGCTGGCAAAGCTTGGGGATGAAGTCAACAGAATCCCCAAAGGGCCTGGAAGGGTGGGCTCATCAGGAACACAAATGGATACCTAGGGACTAATCAGGGACATGAAGAACTTTGGTAGAAGAGATATGTCCCTCCCCAAATGTTGAGATGATATGCAAGCCTTCCCCAAACCTGGATCACTTCCCAAGGAAAACAGTGGGGTGGAGGAGGCCAAGAATGCAGGACTGACTGAAGCTTAAATCCTGAAGTGACTAAAAAGTAGAACAGCTCAAAAGGAATGTTTCATCGCGAATAGAAAAGTTTAGGCTTTATTGTCTCATTTGGGTTTTGTCTCATAAACACATAAATATGTATTTCATTGTTTATATGTGAGTTTGTGTAAACATATATGAATGCAATATACGCAATAGTAATGAGAATTACAATATCTAATGTACACTCACTATGTGTGCAAATCTTAGGGGAAAAGCAGTGTGTTTGATTAAATATAAATGAAGGGTATTCTGAAAACTGAAGAGTGTCTGTTCAGACAAGAATTCTATGGATAGTAATTGGTCTTGTTCATTTTTACTGCTCTTTTTTTTTTAAACTTTATTATTTATTTACTTATTTGCCTTGGTGTTTGCCTGGAAGTGGAACTACAGACAGTTGTTAGCTGCCATGTGGGTGCTGGGAATCGAACCAGGGTCCTCTGGAAGAGCAGACGGTGCTCTTAACCACTGAGCCATCTCTCCAGCCCCCTTGGTCTTGTTCTTATCAGCAAGTTTTAGAAAGTTCCCATAAGAAAGAAAGGATCCAGGCAAGATCATCAATGGAAGGAAGGGAGGGAGGAAGACAATGCTTCCTGGTCACCCAAAACTGACTGGGTGAATTTGTTATCTTTCAAACTTAATTACAACAGGCAGACTTGTAAATATGCAAGATGATGAGAACTGAACAGGAAAATCCACCAGAATAGAGCCAAAATCCCCCACCCCAAAAAAGTTGGCAGAGGAAGAGAGTGCTCACTGTGTCTAAATAGCTATGTTCTCTCACTCCTTTGTGGAAATAGGTATTGAGCAGAACATACAGCTCTTAGCTGAAGACTCCATTTCCCAGACTCCTTTGCTACTCACTGTGGCTATACCTAAGTTCCTACATGAAAAGAAACAATATGTGCCATTGCATTGTTATGAAAGTATGATATTTAAAAAAGTAAGAACGTGTGAATATAACATGCTACCTGTATTACCAAACATGTACAAATATGTGACTATAAATACATTAAAATAGAAAATGAACATGCTGGTTAGTTATCCAGAGTATAGGAAGGGAATGGGATGGTGAGGATAGTCATGACCTAGGTTCTAAAGAGAAGAGCCAAGAATATGTTTTAATGGTGAAATATACCAATTTCTACAAAGTATTTTGTGAGAAAAAATATTTTCAGAAAGACTGATGATCTTTTGTTGTATAGAACAACAAACAAAATTTGAACAATGACATACCTGGTCCTGGCTGAAATGATGTAAGAAAACTATTAACTGACTCAAACTTCAAAAATAGAATAGAAACCATATTCTCTCAGTTGAAATAAAGAGTAAACACAGATTACGAGAAAAGGGGGGAACGTATCAAGAAGCAATGTCAGGACTGTGCGTGAGCTAGATAAGAAGATTAAATTAGAGCGACTGAAAACCAACCTGTGCTTTATCCAAGGCGCTATTAGAATTTTCTGAGTTCACCGTCTCTGTCCGTTTCCTCTTTCTTTTTCTAAGAACTTGGTTATCAGTAATCTCATCTGTCTGCAAGATCTTCTGCATCTTCTCAATTAGTCAGCAAAAGCTTTCTGAAACCATTGAAGACAGAGGCTCCCATGCAGTGCTACATACAGCTGATGCTTCTCCTTAAAGACAGAAACATAGCAGAGGGCGCATCATGAGGGGTTGCTCAGGTTTCCACAGATGCTTCCTGCCCTTGTTTCACTCACTGGTCAGTTTGGCAGACATTTTTCACTTGATTCAAAAGCCTTCCAGCTTCGGTATCATCACCAAGATGCTCATGCTCTGATGTGTAGTAAATTGGCTTAAAACAATCAAATAGTCTAAAAACAATTTCCATCTGTGTTCCTTGTCAAGGAATCAACAGTTTTTTAAAAAAATTATAAATATATAATTATAATTTATATAATTTAAAAATTATATAAACATATAAACAGTATCACAGAGTCCTGAAGTTATATACATCTAGGAAAATGTATTAGTAATAGTAGATCAAAGATGAAAGTATTCCTGAGAAATCAATAAGAATTGTTTAGAACTGAGTTTTTCTTAAAAGATGTTTTTCTTTCTAAAAACTCTGAAGTTTTTGTAACAAACTGAGAATTCTATCAGTAAAGTTTCAAAGATGATAGTTCACCTTGGTTGTATATAGCTGAGGCAGCATATTAGGTCTCATTTAATCTTTAGAGCATCTACTTTAATTGGTTTGTTTTCATAAGCATTTAACTATAAATAATAAAAGCTTGAAAAAGAGATTAACCATATGACTTCATAAAATATGTAGACTATTGAATAAGCAGTAATATTTTGCTTATCAAATAACTATGTTAGCAAATTCATTACTCAAAATTTTTTTACACAGAAAATTAATAATAAACATGGAATAAAACTTTTTGCAATCTATATTTACTGATGTAAAGAATGGCATTTTCTAGATAACGACATAGCTGGACACTGGGGTGCACACCTGTATGCTAGCGCTTCAGAGATAAGGGTAGGCAGGTCTTGTGTTCAAGGTCAGCCTGGGTGGCAAAGTGAGATCCATTTTCAAAATTCCAAAATAAAATAAGATACACAAAAAGTAAAACAACAGAAGAATAGCATTTTGTTTCACTGGAGTTCAAACTGAATATTTGCTCTCATAAAGATCATTTCAAGTGGTGCGTGTGTGCATGTATGTGTATGTGTGTAAGAAGCACATGTACCATAGTGTGCATGTGGAGAACAGAAAACAATTTGGTAGGTTAAAGGAATTGAACTCCTGTTTCCAGGCTTGTGTGGTTATTTGGTTTCTGAATGATCTGACTGGGGTAAGATGGAATCTCACTGTAATTTTAATTTGCATCCCTTTGGTAGCTAGTGAGATTTAACATTTTTCATGTTTTTAATTGCATATCTGTCCATCTTATTTCCCCCATTATTGGTGAGGCAGTTTGGTTTCTTTTTGTTTGAATTTTGATGGGTATTGTCTTGATTCTACAGATTAATGTTGGCAGCACAGCCATTGTCACAATATTAATAGGGCATAGTGGGGTCTCTGACCTCATCTGTCCAGTGTTCTAATACCCCAAGTGCTAGCTTTATAGAGGTAGCCACCAAACTCAGATGCAAATATTTATTTTCTATGCAAACCTTTCAGGAAAATTTATATCTTATATATCCCTTCTTTCATGATATCTTTCACACTAATAGAAATTGGCAGATGTTGATACCAACCTATAAGCTAATAAGAACTTTAACTGAGAACAGGTTAGAAAGAAGTTCTTCAATGGTCCAGGAAAATGGATTTTGAAATAGAAAAAATTTCTTCACATAACATTTATCCAGTAAAATAGATTTTGAAATAGGGAAATTTTCTTCAAATGAATGAATTTCTACATTCATATGACCTACAAAAGTTAAATCAAGAAAAGATAATGAATTTAAACAGAGTCATCACAAGCAATGAGATTGGAACAGGAATGAAAAAACCCCAAAATCCCAAGACAAAAAGTGGCCCCGGGCCAAGTAGGTGCAGCACAGAATGTTACCAGACCTTTAAAAGAACAGAAACCGGGGCTGGAGAGATGGCTCAGCGGTTAAGAGCACTGTCTGCTCTTCCAGAGGACCCGGGTTCGATTCCCAGCACCCACATGGCAGCTGACGGCTGTCTGTGGTTCCAGTTCCAGGCAAGCACCAAGTCAAATAAATAAATAATAAATAAATAAAGTTTTTTTTAAAAAAAAAAGAACAGAAACCAGCGCTTCTCAAATTATTGTGTAAAATGGAAAAGGAAAGAATGCCTCCAATTTCTTGTGGTGAAGTCAGCATTATTACACTCACAGATAAATGAGATAAAGAAACCATACTCAAAATTATAAACCAATCTTCCTAATGGACAGAGCATAAAAGCTGTCAATAAAATACTTGCAAATTGAATTCAAGAATGCATCGCCAAATCTTCCACCATGATGTCTACGTCATTCCAGAGTGGTAGGGGATGGTTTGATATATGTATACCAATAAGTGAAATTCAATTCATAAATGGACTCAAGGTCAGAAAGCACCTGATCATCTCAAAAGATGCAGAAAAAAGCATTTAATAACATCTCTTTGTGATGAAAGCCCCACAGAGACTAAGTATAGAGGAATGTATCTCTCAGCATAGTATGAGCCATCACAGCAAAGCCAGTAGCTCACAGTCTGCTAAGCCGGGAAGAGTTCCAAGCAGTTCCACTAAAATCAGGAACGAGACAGGGACTCTATTCTCTTTACTCCCTTTTAAATATTGTGCTTGAGGTTTTAGCTACAGCAGCAAGAAAAGAGAAAGGCATAAAAGGGTTATACTAGAGAAGGAAGAAGTCAAAGTATCCTTATTTGCAGATGATATGATTCTAGACACAGAGATCCTAAAGCTCCCCCATACAATCCTACAGCTGATAAACATCCTCAGCAAGGTGACAGGCTACAAAATTATCATACAAAAGTCATGGGAGACCGGCCCTTTCCTAACAGAAGAGGAAGAGGAGTGGATTGGGGTGTGAAAATGGAGGGGGTGGTGGGGAGGAACTGGAAGGAGAGGATGGGGAAAATTGTAGCTTTTATGCTCTGTCCATCAGGAAGATTAGTTTATAATTTTGAGTATGGTTTCTTTATCTCATTTATCTGTGAGTGTAATAATGCTGACTTCACCACAAGAATTGGAAGCATTCTTTCCTTTTCTGTTTTATGCAATAATTTGAGAAACCAATAGTAATTGGTTTCTATTCTTCTTTTAAAGGTCTGGTAACATTCTGTTTTAAATTTAATTTTAAAATGAATATTTCCATTAAAAAATCATGCTGAGGACCAACATACAATGTGGGGGGACATCCTGCTCTTAATCCAAAACAACAAAACAACAACAATAGCCATAAAAATCTTGCTTTGGAATAAACTTAGCTAAGAACATGAAAGATCTCTACAAGTAAAAACCTTAAAATATTGAAGAAAAAGATCAAGAGAGACAGCAGAAGATGTGAGGACTTCCCATGCTCACAGACTAGAAGCACTAATATTGGGAAAATGAATATTTATGAGAAGAATCTACAGATTCAATGAAATTCCATTCAGATATCAACTCCATTCTTCACAAAAATAGAAATTTAAAAATTCATATGGTAACGCAAAAAAAAAAAAAAGTACATTGGAAAAAAGACAGCATCTTCAACAAATGGTGCTGGGAAAACTGATTATCAGCATGTGAGGGGAATGCAACTTTTCTCTCAACTTGACCAAAAAATCAGCTCCAAGTGGATCACAGATCATAGTGTAAAATCAAAAATCTTGAGAGCGCTACAGGATGACATAGGAATACACTACAAAGATACAAATATAGGCAAGCATTTCCCAAGTACAACCACAGGCACCCAGGAAAAAAATGACAACTGACAAATGGTATTTCATAAAATTAATGTTTCTATACAACAGGAAACTGTTCATCTTGTTTAGAAACAACCCACAGAATGGGAGAAAATATTTGCCAATTACACATCAAGCAAAGCACTAATAATATCTAGACTATACAAGTAAATAAAAAAGTTAAACATCAAAAAACGGCTAAGGCTAAAGAGATGGCTCATTGGTTTTGGGCACTGCCTGCCCTTCTAGAGGTCAAGCACTCACGTGGCAGCTCACAACTGTCTAACTCCTGTTCTAGGAGATTCGACACCCTTGTACAGAAAAACATGCAGGCAAAACACCAATGTATATTAAAAAAGCAAACAAACAGCAAAACAAAACAAAAAACAGCTAAATAAAAATTGGGTCTGTAGTAAAGAAGGCTCAAAACAATATTAATGGCTAATAAACTTTTAAAAATATTCAACACTGTCTACCATCAGAGAAACACATATTAAAAATACATGGAGATTCATCTCACTTTGGTCAGAATAGCTATGATTGAAAGCGCAAATCACAGCAGATGTGGATGATGTGAGCAAAAGGGAACCTGTTCACTGTTGGTAGGAGTATAGATGGCTCAATCACTATGGAAATATATATGGCTATCCCTCAAAAAGATAGAAATAAAAATTGCATACAACCAAGCTATGCCATTTCTGGGCATACTCAAAGGACTCAACATTTTATCTCAGAGATATCTGCTCATCCACGTTCATTGATGCTCAATTCATAATAGTCAGCATAAATGTCCATCAAAACATGAAAGGATAATGAAATTGTAATACATATACACATTTTAATATTTCCCCTATTTACTCAGCTGTATACTGACATTATGAAATTGGTGGGCAAATGAATAGAATTGAAAAAAAAAAGTATGCTGTGTGAGATAATCTTGGCTTCAAAAGACAAATGTCAAGTGCTCTCTCTCATTAGACATTTAGCTTTGGTCTTTAACTTTGAATCTGTAGATCTGTGCATTTAACTTGAACCTTTTTTTTTTTTGTTTTGTTTTTTGTTTTTTGTTTTTTTTTTTAAACTTTATTTATATTTTATTTATTCGCCTTGGTGTTTGTCTGGAACTGGAACTACAGACAGCTGTTAGCTGCCATGTGGGTGCTGGGAATCGAACCCGGGTCCTCTGGAAGAGCAGACGGTGCTCTTAACCGCTGAGCCATCTCTCCAGCCCCTTAACTTGAACCTTTTATAGAATCCAGAAAACTAGAAAGTGACCGTTGCCAAGGGAGTGCCTTGAGGATGGGGGTCTGGTGGAGCAGTGGTCATCAGCCTTCCGAATGCTGCGACCCTTTAATATAATTCCTCACATTGTAATGATCCCTAGTCATAAAATTATTTTCATTACTACTTCATAACTGTAATTTTGTTACTGTTAAGAATCATAGTGTGAATATCTGTTTTCTGATGGTTTTAGGGAGCCCCTGTGAAACGGTTGTTCAATCCACAAATGGGTCTTGACCCACAGGTTGGGAACTGCTGTGGTAGAGCACAGGTAATATAAAAGCAGATGGGGGCAGGAGGTAGGAAAGTTTAAGCAGAGATGGAAATGAGGGCAGGGGAGGTAAGGAGGTGGGGAGAAAGGATTAACCAAAATGAAACATCGATGTAAAAGCCATATGGAAACCTACTTTGTAAGCCAATTGCAAATACAGGTTAAGCCAGGCATGGTAGTACACGCCTTTAATCCTAGCACCCCGGAAGGCAGAGACAGGTAGATCTCTGTAAATTTGAGGCCAGCCTGGTCTACACAGTGAGTTCCAGGGAGGCCAGGGCTATGCAGAGAAACCTTACCTTGAAAATACAAACAAACAAACAAAACACAGGTTTAATAATGATAACAATAATAAGAAAGGAGATACCTTGTTTGGTTAAATAAATTGCCATTGTTTACTGAACATCAACAAAGAAAAATCCAGTGCTAGGTATGTCCTTATGAATATTAGGCAGGGAAGCCCCAAAGGCTCCCAAAACAATACTGGTTCTTGCTATTCTTTTTGGTTGCCCACCAGAAATAGATGATAAGGCCTATTTCTGAAGATTCTACATACCTTGGTTCCAAGATGTAGAGAAATCGAGCCTGTGCTCAGTCCCCTGCCCCCAGCTTCCATGGTACCAGAAGGAACTATGGAGGATGCTTTGAAGCCTCATGGTGTTTACAGCCTGAAGACTTTCCCCCCAATTAACTGCTCCTACCTAGCTATGTTAATCCTTGCTCAGCAGTATGAAATAACCTTCCTTCTCTGTTCAACTGTACACAATAAATAAGCTGAGCTTCTGGGGGTGCCAAGGTCTCCCAATCAGAGAGCCTAGGCCACTTGATCCCAGCTCCTTTGTGCTGGTATGCATGTTGCTTCTTTAGTGTGTGCCATTGCTTCATTCCCTCAAAGTCCCAGGTAGGTCAATCCCTAGAGCCATGCAGAGCACTGTCTCCTACAGCTTCATGTGTTGAAAGCCCAGTTGGTGGCTTCTGGGATATTATGGACATTTACAGAGGTAGAGTCCACCCAGAGGATGTAGGTCACTGGGAGGGGAGGTTGGTTATTTGAGAATATTTTATCCCTAAGCATCTTGCTGTCCCTTTCCCTCACTTCTTGATTGTAATCATTTAGGTACTTTTCTGCCAATTGTTATTACTACCATGATTGTTTGCTTAAATATACACGTGAAGTGGTCATGGAGTGAGTACTCTGAAACCATGAGCTGAAATACAGTCTCCCTCCATTAAGTTGCTTATATTAGATGTTTAGTCACAGCAATATAATAGTAATAAAAGCATGGGAATTAGTTCCCCAAATACAAATACAACATGATTTCATTCATATGAGGTACACAGAGCAAATTTACAGAGACAGAAAGCAGAATGCTGACTGGAAGGGGTTAGGGAGTGGGGGAGGCTATGGGAATTATTGAATGGGTAAAGAGTTTAAATTTACATCTTGGAACTGGATGATGATGGTGGTTATGGTATAGGAATGCATTAACTATCATTGATTTATACAGTTTTATATTATAAAAATGGCAACTTTTGTTAGTGTGCACTTTAAAATTTTTAATTTAATATTACTTTTTATTTTACATGTATATGTATCTTGTCTGCACACCACATGTATGCCTGATGCCCCCATTGCTCAGAAGAGGGTATTGGATCTTCTGGAACTGGAGCTACAGTTGTGGACTTCCATGTGGGTGCTGGGAATCAAACCCATGTCCTATTCAAGAGCAGCCAGTGCTCAACTGTGGAGCCATCTCTCCACTCCTATTAATGTGCATTTATCATAACAAAAAGCAAGAACAATTCACCATACAAGAACACAGTGTTTGCATTATCTCATGGCCACTATTACAGCATCCTAATTAAAAAATAACAGTAGAGGAATATAGCCAGAGAATTAAGGTGGAGGTGAGCCCATTGGCAGATGCCTGAAAACAGGTTTCATAAATTCTCTACCAAAAATCTCAATCTGGATATAGGTCATCACAACTACACACACACACACACACACACACACACACACACACACACACACACACACGAAATCTACCTAAGGCATCTGTTCAACACCTGTCTTCTCAGTCACGGACTGGTGCAACTACTGTTATTTAGCATTATAGTTGTGGATTGTTGTTTCAGACTATCTTCCACAAGTCTTTTCATTTGCTTTTGAGAAACTTTCCTTTGGCTCAGACCCCTTGAACATGCATGGCCTGTGTGTTCCACAGCAGTGTTATTCTATTCCCCACATAATTTAATGACTCCTCAGAGAACCTCTTAGTATTATTTATTATTATTAAATCATAGCCACATAACACCCAAGATATATGGTTGTGTGAATAACATAAGCCAGTAGCTTTCAATTTTTTTTTTTTTTTTTACTACAAGTTACAGAAAACAATACATTTTGTAGGGGAAGTGAATAAAATCACACATTTCAGTTCAGAAGTCACACACATGCATTCACTGACTGGTGTGTGCACACAGGAAAGTAAAATCTCAGAGACACGTTTATCTTTACTAGATACTGTATTTCACTTAAAAATATATTGATAAGAACACAGTAAAATTGAATTCATAGTTGTTCAAGTTTGGTTTCTGTTTCTGTGATAAACCCCATGACTTTGGGAGGAGAGATCTTATTTTATCTTAAACCAGGACAAGGATCCATGAGTGTCTTATAACCTGAAGTTAAAACAGTAACCTAGGGGCTGGAGAGATGGCTCAGCGGTTAAGAGCACTGACTGTTCTTTCAGAGGACCTGAGTTTGATTCCCAGCATCCACATGGCAGCTAACAACTGTCTATGATTCCAAGATCTGACACCCTTACACAGTTATACATGCAGGCAAAATACCAATTCACATAAAATAAAAATAAACATTTTTTAAAAAAGAACAGTAACATAAGGGATAACCAAGTTATTAAAAATTATCTAAAAAATAAGACACAACGAAAGCTTTTGTAACATGAAAAAATGTAGTTGTAAATATAAAATTTTAAACTGATAAGAATAGATACTAACAGCACTGACTGATCTTCCAGAGGACCCGGGTTCAATTTCCAGCACCCACATGGCAGCTCACAACTATCAGTAATTCCAGCTCCAGGGGTTCTAACACCTTCATACCAATGTATATAAAATAAATTTAAATAAATTATTTAAAAAATTTTTAATGCAGGTTTTGCTTACATTTAGCCAACCAGTGACAAAAATGCATGAGTTCAAAAGCTAACTGAGATTCTAAGAAAAAGTCACCAAAGAGAAGGAAATTAATACGATTCACTTGTCTCATCTTCCTTTGCGATAGAAAATCTGCTTTATGAATTTCATGAAAATGTGAGACATGAACAATGCATTGCACAATGCTGAAGCTCAGTCCATGCACAGTGCTCTCTTGTCTCACTTAGGTCAGACTAGGAGCTGGATACTCTTCCTATATGAACCCCAAAGTGTTTGAAGCAGTGGAATGGCATTCTACATAGTCCATGGCCAGCTTAGTGAGGTCTGAAAAATTTATAGTTTTAGCCCAGCTTTTTAATACCATAGGATATGGAGAAGTGGGATGTTTCCTACTGCTGTGAAAAAGCTAAGTATTTACTAGAGGAAGTAAAGGCAAGACAGGAAGGATTCTAGCTGGGTGTTCTTCCAGCAGCAATTGTCAGAGAAAGACACAAGTACAAAGTTGCCAGTGCTTAACTTCTGTTGGGAGATTATGAGGCTTTACTAGTGTCCAGTGTGGGTATGGCAACTTGCTTCTCCAAATTCAAGTGACACTGAACACATTTAAAATCCTCTAGTTGCCATTATATTTTGAATAAAAAGATGGTCAATATACATGCATACATATGCGGTATAAAAACATATACATACACACATACAGACAGACAGACAAGCACACACACAGACGACAACTGGTGGAAGTAAGTCAATTTTCTCCTTCCTGCTGGTTCTGCAGACTGAACTTGGGACATCAGAGGCTTAGGCACAAGAATCTTAAGCCACAAGCCATTTTATCAAGTCAGAATGGGTCAACATTCAGACTGGAAAGTATCAGTGAGTCTAAAAATCAATAAATATGGTTGAAGAACTATAAATTTGAATCATTTTAAGCTTTCCATGTTGGGCAAAGAGAGAAATCATTCTGATTAGGGTCTGTAGATGCATTTTATTTAGACTACACTGAAGATTATATAGTGATGTTATGCCTTGTCTTGAATATGACCATTACTTATAAAGACTTTAGCTCTTTGTATTACCTTGTATAATACTCTCAGATCTTTCCAATCACACAATACACCCATAGTTAGAATGTACTGAGTTCTCTCCTCCTATGTATGTGTACGTGTGTAAGAATGTATGAATGTATGTAACTGTTAGAAGCATTTACTCTACATTAACATGTTCAATCCTCTGGAGTACATGAAACGAATATTTACACTTTAAAGATAAGAGAACTGAGATCCTCAGTAGAACCTGGCCATGGCTCTCAGCTGCTGACGTTCAAGCAAACTAAAGTCTTTCATCAGCAGCTTTGCAGTAGGTGTCAAGGCCAGGAACTCTACTGCAGAAGTCTCTCCTTGTCTAAGATGTTGCTCTACTCCGTGGTTATAGTCTCTCAGCGACAGGAGTCATGAACTGCTCATCAAATGCTCCACATGACTCTATTCCTGTCCAGACTCCAGGCTGCAATGCTCTGTCTTGCCAGATGGCATTCCTAACCCTCTCCACTCTCCCGAACTGTTGAGCTAGTTCTGTTGTTCCACAGTTCAGCCAGCAGAGTTCCAGGTAGTATCGAAGAGGGAGGAAAGTCATGGAATTAGGAGACTTTATCTCTAGGTCCCTGGTCTATGGGGTCTCTTCTCACTTCAGTGTAGTCCTGTGTCGATGAGCCTCTCCTAGCTTACTGCAATAACTTCTGTCCAGAGATGACATCATCTCCACAGTGACTAGCCCCGTGGGACACCACTGTCCTCATGTTTCTTCATCATTAGTTGACAATGTCTGAAAGAGTTGTCTACTTTGGACCTTCCCAATTTTATAACATGGTAAGGATCATTCTTTTACCTTTTGCCTACATGAGTGTCTATTTACTCCAGCCATTAGATTCCTTCTGCTGTCAGCACTCTATGTGTGGACATCTGCTAGCAACAAAAGCCTTGGCCAATGTTATTTGTTTACTGCAGTATCATTGCTGTATCGAATAAGAAGAGTATGGTGGTTCGAGAGAAAATGTCCCCCATAGGGATTGGCACTATTAGGAAGGGTGACCTTGTTGGAGGAAGTGTGTCACTGTGGGGGTCAAGCGTTGAGGTCTCCTATGCTTGTTATGCCTAGTGTGACACAGTTCACTACCTGTTGCCTGAGGGTAGATGTAGAACTTTGAGCTACCTCTGCAGCATCATGTCTACGTGCCTGCTGTCTTGCTTCTTACTATGAAGATAATGGAAGAAATCTCTGAACTGTAAGCCAACAATTAAATGTTTTCCTTTATAAGAGTTGCTGTGGTTGTTGGTCAGAGGTGGTACATGCTTTTAATTCCAGGACTTGAGGCAGACAAATATCTCTGAGTTTGAGACTAGCCTGATCTACAAAGCCAATTCGAGGACAGCCAGGGCTACAAAGAAAAACAAAACAAAACAGAACAGGAGTTGCCATGTTCATGGTGTCTCTTTATAGCAATAGAAACCTCAATTAAGACAGAAGTTGGTTCCAGAGGCTGAGGTATTTCTGTAATAGGTTAGACCACATTTTTGTTTGGAGAAATATCGACTTTGGAATTATGGATTAGAAAAGCAGTTGAACAATTTAAGCAGGTCTTAATGGGCCATCCTATTAGGAACATGGGAGACCGTAGTGCTGAGGGTGATTTGAAAGGTGGGTGCCTAGCTCAAGATGTTCCATAGGAGAATTTTAGTACATGGGTGGGTTAGAGATCAGTATTGTGATATTTTGGTGAAGAATGTGGCTGCTTTTTGAGCTTGTCTGAAAAGTTAGTTAAGATTTCTATTGCTGAAAGAAAATACCATGACCACAGCAGCTCCTATAAGGAAAACATTTAATTGGGGTGACTTGCTGAATTTCAGAGGTTTAACTCATCACCATCATGGCTGGGAACATAGCCTCATGCAAGCAAACATCTTCTGACTACATTTTGATCAGAGGCAACAGGAAGTATCTGTGATACTGAGTGAAGCTTAAGCAAAAGTGACAACCCACACACACAGTGATACACTTCCTTCAACAAGGCCACACCTCCCAACAGTGACACTTCCTATGAGCTAATGGGGACCAATTACATTTAAACTACCATGATTTCAGACATGAAGATGCAGAGTTTGGAGTTTGCCCAGTTGGTTTTTGATCTTTCTTTGGTTCAGTATTTCATTATTGTCTTCACTATGTTCCGGTCCCTATGATTTGCAATGATAATGTATGTATATCCAGTGCCATTTATGTTGGAAGTATGTGATCTGCTTTTTGATTTTGATTTTACAGGAATTACAGTTAAGAGGTCTCAAGAATCTCAGGAAAGACTTTGTGTAGTGGGATTATGCTGGTAATGTAAATATTTGTCCAGGCCTATGGGTTTAATAAAAGCTGATTGGCCAAGGCAAACAGGAAGTGTGGGCGGGGCTACCAGGCTAAGAAAACTGAGTACAGGAAGACCAGAGACAGATGCCAGAGAGCAGTCACAGACACGAGGAGACAGCAGCAGACACAGAGGAAAGAAGATGAAATGCTGTTCTGAGAAAAGGTACTGAGCTACATGGCTGAACAAGATCGGTTGAGTTGAGATGAAGGAGTTAGCAAATTATATGCGTGGGCCCTAGGTCAATTAGTGTGAAAATAATATAAACCTGTGTGTGATTATTTGAGGTTATGCAGGGCTGAAAGTGAGACTAAACCTCTAGTTCAGGCCCAGACTTTCTGGGCCAGAACATTTTACAACAACTTTGAACTTCAGATTTTTGGTTGTGAGCCTAGCCTTTAACGGCTGAGCCATCTCTCCAGCCCGAACTTCAGATTTTTAAATAAGTTTGAGACTTTTATAGACTAAGGTGACTTTTGAAGTTGTATTCAATTTATTTTTGCATTATGATTTGGCTACAAACCTATGGGACCCAGGGAGTGGAATATGGTGGTTTGGAAGAAAGTGGCCCTTGTAGGGAGTGCTACTATTTATGGTTGTGAGCCTAGCCTTTAACGGCTGAGCCATCTCTCCAGCCCGGGAGTGCTACTATTAAGAGGTGAGACCTTATTAGAGTAGGTGTGGCTTGTGAGAGTAGGTGTGGCCTTGTTGAAGGAAATGTGTTACTATGGAAAGACAGGTTTTGAGATCTCCTATGCTGAAGATACACCCAGTGTGACATACAACTTACTTCCTGTTGCCTGAGGATCACAATGTAGATAGAACTCTTCCCTACCTGTCCAGCACCATGTCCACCTGCATGCTGCCTTGCTTCCTGTCATGAAGATAATGGACTAAGCCTCTGAATTGTAAACCTGCCACAATGAAATGTTTTCTTTTATAAGAGTTGCCATGGTCATGGTGACTCTTTGAAGAAACAGAAACCCTAGTAAGACAGATAGTATTTCTGTTTCCATATTCTGGCATGACCTGGCTTGAGAACTAAGAGAACTAGATACCAAATAATGTGTTTGTTTTCTTTACAAAGGTAACCAACTGGTCTACCTTCATCTTGTATTCAAAAAGACTTCTACGACAGATATGAATAGCACAGAAACTGAGGCTACCAACAATGGAAGGCCCTCTTCACTGCTCCATATGGTGGCCTTCTGCAACCATTGTCAATGAAAAGTCAGCAGCTAGGGGTGAAACTACTTGAAAGCTGGTGCAGGCCACTCAGAAGGACCAAGAGGTAAAGTTTCTTGGTTTCAAGAACTCTAAAACATTTTCTAAGAAATAACAGATTTTGTAATGATTTTATTCCTGGCTTTTCTTTTGTTCCTACTCATGCTTATAACACTTAGGGACGGTATCCCCTCCATTCACCAAAAAAAAAAAAAAAAAAAAAAAAAAAAAAGTAGAGTTGAGCCTAAGAGTAAGAACAAACAAAGGTTCTATTTCAGCACACTCATAAGCCATGTCCTCCACTCACATTTATTTTTTATTATTTATCTTGAAAGTTCAGAGGAAGGCATTGTCACTGTAAGTAAGTGTATACTACAGTTCTAATGACTTTTAAGTCAATTTTCAAATTCACTAATGTAATAATTTTGATACTAGAATCAATGTTTATGCACAAAAACAAGAAGTAATTCAACTCTTAAACATCAATTTATCTAATCAGCTGAAACATGAAAGCACAAGCTATTTCTCTTTGAAATAGCAATCCTATATTGATGACATATATTAATAAAATACCTGCTTCCCATTTATCAATGTCCCCATTAATTTTGTGTTTTCTAAACTCATATTTTAGGCCTAAACATGCATTTCAGATAATTACTTAATAAATCATCTTAAATGGCTTTCCCCTTTATTCACTATTAATAATTCCTCTTCTTATTCTCATATTCATGCCACCTTAAAGCAACATTAAAATTAAAAATTTATAAAGCGATCAGCTACATTATACATTCTAACAGGTTATTTCCCTGTCTCCTATATAGATGTCATTAAGAAAAATACAGTCAGAAGGAAAAAATGTATCCATATACATAGTTATGAGCAGAGTTTTCTACTATTAATAAATTCATCAGAATGGTGAAAATGGATGGATGTCAGGAAGGCGTGCTGCTTTCCGAAGGGAGTGTTGGCATGGCTTCAGCGGCTTGTCAAAGCCAGAACCAGAAGAGTTAAAGTGGAGAAAGAGACCAGTTGCTTTCACACAACCACAGGGTTTTTCATTTGGCATCCAACCAATCACACACATAGAAGATGTTTGGGGAAAGCTCTCATCTTGCTTGACTGAATATTTGTAGATAGACGTTTTTCTTGCCTTTATTCCTTACTTAGGAATAAAGTTTGTAAAACAAACAGCAGTATGACTATCATGCTATATTGTTTAGGAAGTAAAGACAAGGTAAAAATCATATTGTACTATGCAATGCAAGGAATCAATAGCTGACCTACAGCACATATATGGATGGGTGTAGGTTGTAAGCAACCACTATGTTGTTTGAAGGAGACAGTTCTGCCTCCATGGGGCTTGGTGTTCTAAGGCAATCCTCTTTAGAGATGACTGACTGATTAATTGAAGCCCAAAGAGAGCAAGTGGATGTATATAATCCCAAGAAGCCATACAAAAACAGGGAAAAACAATAGATGGGGTGGTAGTTCAAAGCATAGAACCCAACCTCAGAATTCTAGAGTGTTCAAGGCTATGGGAAGCATTGGCTCTGAGGACAATTCTGTGAGCTGTTACTTCTACTGTGGAGAAGCAAGCCCCGACTAAACATATCCTTATAAGAAATAGTAGAAAGGCTTATGCAGACATTTCTTCTTTTAAAGAAGAGGATAAGTGGGGCTGGAGAGATGGCTCATTGATTGTTCTTCCAGAGGACCAGGGTTCAATTCCCAGCACCCACATGGCAGCTCACAACTGTCTGTAGTTCCAGTTTCCAGTTCAAGGCAAATAAATAAATAAACATTAAAAAAAAAAGAAGAGGTAGTTTATATGAGAGGTGTCAGTCTTCTAGTCTGAACCTCATCCAGACACACTAGATAGTGAAGCAGGACCACACACAGGGTTATAAATAGTGTCTCTAGCATCCACCACCCTGGCTCTCAGTGTAAGGATTCCTGGCACTCCACGTGGTGAAGCCAACATGGCTCCCGCAGGATGCACCTTGTATGGAGGCACACCGTGGGCGTGGCTTGTAAACCCGTGCCCACCCCTCTCTTAAAAAGAGGTGCTATGGTCTGTCCTCTCCTGCTTCTCTGCTCCTGTACCTGCCTGGGAACTCTCCTAAATAAACTCTCGTGTGGCCTTGATAGTGTGTGGGGTGTGTGTGTGTGTGTGTGTGTGTGTGTGTGTGTGTGTGTGTTCTCACATGCAAAACCAACATTCAGTATTCGATGTGTGTAGCCTTTCTGTGTCTGCTGTCCATCTGTAAAGTGGAGATGATAATAATACCAAGTTTATATTATACTGATTAACAATAATATTTTTTATACTAACTGATTCCTCTCGTATAAAGTCAGATTAAATATGTGGAGGTAGGAGGGATCTTTTAAATAGCGGAGGTTGGAGACCTCAAATTCCCAAGAATAGAAAGTTATTGGTACTACATTTTTTTTAAATGAAGGATAAATACCAGCTGCTTTCCAAAGTAAGTCTGCCGGTTTCCAAGTTGCTTATCACTATGGGGTTGCTAGTTCCTATTTACCTAAGGGATGGGGATGGTCTCATGAGGCTCAAACTGTAAGAATGAAAATGATAAAACTTTTATAAGAGGAACCTTTTATAAAATTGAAAGTTTATGAGAGGTGATCTATGAAAATTTCTCACAGGTTAAATAAAAAGAGAAACATATACTTTGTGTGCCAGGGAACTTCATATACTCTTCCTAGGTGACAGTTTAGTTCTCAATCATCTGGGTAGAGCTATTCTAAAAATAACTGGAATAGCTGCTACCCAGCAATCCCTGGTAGAAAGTCTTTTAGGTGAGGAGCTGCAGTGAGGGAGGCCATGGGAATGAAAACATCCAACATGAAGGGCTTTTTTTTTTTTTTTAAAGGGCTAAGGAATTCTTAATTCTACTTGGTAGCTGTATGGTCCTGGCGGGATGGTGGTAGTGGTGGCAGATACCTTACATCTTATATACAAGGTACTTATGTAAGGTAAGTGTAGCTCTAACTCATGGTTGCTGTGTGGACAGAATAAATAAATGCATGTAAAGCATTTTAGCTATGATCACAAATAACCAGGTTGCCTGTATCAAGATAGCTAGCCATTTAGTACTGAGGGGTGTAAATGGACATTCCTCTCCTGCTCACCTGTCCCCAGATAACCACTCTAAAGCTTATATTAATTATAAATGTTTGGCTGATGGCTCTGGCTTATGACTAGCTAACTCTTACATCTTAAATTAACCCATTTCTATTAATCCATAGATTGCCATGTGGCCATGGCTTTACTGGCCTGCTGGCATGTTGCTTTTTGGGTGGTTGGCTGGCATCTACCAGACTATGCCCTTATTCTTGGATTTCCTGCCTGGCTCTGTCCTGCCTTGCTATAGGCCAAAGCAGTTTTATATATCAACCAATTAGAGCAACACATATTCACAGCATAAGAAGGACATTCTACATCAGAAGGAGACTGGAACATGCTGTCTTGTGCCTCTGCCAGCCAATTTTCAGGTGCTATGGTGCTCTCTAATTCAGGCACTAACACCCAGGTATATTATAGGCAGGTCTCTCATATTAGTCTTTTTCATTGCTGTGACAAAATCTCTGAAAAATTCAACTTTAGGAAGGATTTATTTTGGCTCAGTTTGAGTGGATGCAGTCCATCCTAGATGGACTAGAGAAGAGATGGCTGCTAGAGTGTGTGTTAGGTGTGTTCAGACCTAGATGGACTAGAGAAGACATGGCTGCTAGAGTGTGTGTTAGGTGTGTTCAGACCTTGCTTCTCTGTTAAACCTCTTTGGAAATAACCTTGACAAACACACCTAGAGAAGTGTTTTCTAGGCAATTCCAAATCTGCCACATGACAATGAAGGCTAACCATCACACTTCGTGATCTAAGCTAGTCTGAAACTTGCTCTCCTGGGCTTCCACCTCAGAGTGGTGGGATCTCCAAGAGTACTGTGTCCCAGTTAGAGACTAGCTCGAGGCTGCAGGCTGACAGGAAGTCTGGGACAGGAACTGCAGCCCTGCAGGATCCTCTCAAGGTAGATTATTATCTCATGGCAGGCAAATGTGGGACTTTGCAAAGAACAGCAAACAATGGCTAGGTCCACAGGAGTCACTGTAAGGCCCTTAAGGGATGATGAGTCAGAGTCCATTTCTGTGTGGACTGTGAGCGCAGTGTCCCTTCTTCACTGACTGGAGAGATGAACATTGTGTCCACTCTTCATTATTTAGACAGACAGAAGAACTTGGAGAAAACAGAACTTGTAAGAGTGAGAGATTAGGGTTCCCCGGGATAGGAGACCTGAAAATCTGGAGTTTGACAGTCACATAATGAAATAAAAAGTCTCATATAAAAATAAAGAGAGCTGTGACAGAATATAGTTATGCTGATGAAATACTGAAGCCTGGTGTCTGGGGCATATGACAGGAGCAAGAACTGAAGTCTACAGGATGCTAGAGCAGCATCTCAATGCAGTACATCCTGTGACACTGTTAACAGAAACACACAGGATCGGTCCTTTAAAATGAACAGAACTGTACTGGCTTGTGCTGTAGCTATACCTCAGTGATAGTGTGCTCACTTAGCCTGGCCCTAAGTTTAATCCTCAGCCAGCCAGTGGAAGGCTGGAATTCTTGAGTAGGTGGAGCTGAGATTTTTTTTCCCTTATAAACTCAGATCCCTAGAAACCCCTATGGATTCCAAGCTGAGAACTCAGTAGAACTATGTGAGAGATGAGGTTGCCAAGACTGTAGGTTTTGAAATGTAAACTCTTCTCCATTCTAAATTAGTATGTTTGCTGTTTGTTCTCCTATTTTACTCTATATAGTGTCCAGGCCTATACAGACATCTTAATGCACTTTTCTTTCTGTTTCCAAGGATTCTTGGGATATTCTTACTTTAGAATAATTTCAAAACCTCTGAAACTATGTGTTATTGAAAAATCTTTTCAACAATCACTAGTATGTAGTGATATATTGTATATTTAATAAAATCAGCCTGGAATATCAGAGAACAGAATCAACCAAAGTCAAGCCATGAAGGTCAGAGAGTGGTAACTCATGCCTTTAATCTCATCACTCAGGAGACAGAGATCTTTCTGGATTTCTGTGAGTTCAAGGCCTAACAACCAAACAGTAGTAGCTCATACCTTTAATCCTAGCTCTAGAATTATGATACAGAGTTGAACCAGAAGTGAAAAAACTAGGTGGGGAAGATATTTAAGTCAGGAGAAAGCAGAAATTCATCCATCCTGTAAAAGTGACCAGTCAGGCTGAAGACCCTTGAAGATAACATTTTACCCTGTTTAGCCTGACAAGTTGGCTGGGTGAGAACTGATTGTGGTGTTTCCTGTCTCTGATATTTCAGCTTTTCCTCAATATCTGGCTTGGGGTTTTCATTATATGCTAATTAGAATTTGTGTAATAGTAGTACAAAATATTTAATGCAAAAAATAAGTTTTAAAATTAATGTGGAAGTTCCAAAGATTTCAGAATAGCAATAATGACTTCAAGGTGGCTGTAGTGTTATTATCAGGAAGATAGGAAATGAAATTAATGAATACTAATCAATATTTTATTCATTTATAGCATTTATTATGCAGCTGTGAACATCTTACCTTTTCTTTCTTTTTTTTTTTCCATTTGGTATTGTCAGAGCTAGGCTTAATAGTACATAACTTTAATCCTAGGACCTGGGAGACAGAGGCAAGTGGATCCCTGAGAGTTGAATGCTACTCTGCTCTACATACTGAGTTCCAGCCCAGCTAGAGCTACACAGTGAGACCCTGTCTCT
Organism: Sigmodon hispidus; assembly: GCA_004025045.1. Classification (NCBI taxonomy): domain Eukaryota; kingdom Metazoa; phylum Chordata; class Mammalia; order Rodentia; family Cricetidae; genus Sigmodon; species Sigmodon hispidus. The sequence continues at coordinate 212,991 of PVIH01000043.1, forward strand.
AGCCGACCAACCAACCCACCAACCAACCAACCAACCAACCAACTAACCAACCAATCAACAACCCCTGTTCCCCTCCCCCAAGAATGTTGGAATGCCAGAAATCATATGACAAACCTCACCTTGACCTTACCCAGGAAATAATTTCAGTTTTCAAGTTGTCTTTGTAAATGTCACATTCTTAGAAATGGCAGAGGTATTTTATACCATGTGAATAATAATGAACTCTATGATTTATGACTATAAAAGCTTCATGATTTGATTTATAAAAAGCTCTTAAAATTCCCCTCGGCAGTTCCTACAACTGAGAGTAAATTATCTGGCCAAATGGTTCAGTATTTTGCTGCATGACTCAATCCTCTGTGTAATGTGGAAGCTACATAAATGAGTTCTGGTTACTTGTGGATAATAATAATTACTTCCTCAAAAGTGTCTGCAGAGTGTTATAGTATAGATGAGTTCCAGTATTCTGGTGTTTTACCAAACTTTGGACATTTTTTTTGAACTATAAGCTCAGACACAGTTTTTCCCTCCACCATATTATTATGAATCTTGAGGCTATTAAACGTACAGACTGAAGAGATTCTATTACATTTTCTCTTTTTTAAATTTTTTTATGTGACTTGGTGTTTTGCCCGCATGTATGATTGTGCAAAGGTGTCAGATCTTGGAACTACAGACAGTTGTCTGCTACCATGTGGATGCTGAGAATCAAACTCATAACCTCCAGAAGAACAGTCAGTGCTCTCAACCACTGAGCCACCTCTCCAGCCCCTACATTTTCTCTTATAATAATGCCTTTATATTAATTTAAATGCTTTTGTTATGGTATGTGTAGGAAGTCCTTTGAGGGCATGTTTGCTGAAAATGATATTTGATGTCACTGAAAATAGCAACCATTTCCTCTTCCCAAACTCTCATTAAATGTGAGCCCTTGCATGATCACATTCATGACCCCATGACCCGAAATCACCAGATAGCCAAGATTCCATTATTCCAGGTAGATTCTTCCTAATGATTAGCTTCTTTGTCTTTCACTATAAGTACATGAAAGATACTTCACATAAGAAAAAGCAGAATACTCATCCATTGTGATTTGTCAATAATATACTGCTAGCTAGAGTCATTCTTATGCATTTTTTGTTTGTTTTTAAGAATGCAATATTTGAAGCAATTATTCTTTTATGATTACCAACTGGGTAATTTACAAGTCTTCACTACACTTCAAGGTATCCCATACTATTTTTTTGTTTTGTTTTTCAAAACAGGATTTCTCTGCATAGCCCTGGCTGTCCTGGAACTAGCTGTGTAGATCAGGCTGGCCTCAAACTCAGAGATCCTCCTGCCTCTATCCCTGAAGGGCTGGGATAAAAGGTGTGTTTTTAATATTTTATTTTTAAATTATGTGTATGTTTGTGTGTCTGTGTACACGAGTCTGGTGCTCTTGGAAGCCAGAGGCATCTCATCCTTCCTGGAGCTAGAGTTACAGGTAGTTATGAACCACTAGGAATTGAACTTACGTCCTTGTAAGAGCAGTATGCTCTTAACTGCCGAGCCATCTCTCCAGACTCCCATCTTTTTACTATTCTATTGTTGTGTGTGCACATTTGTGTGTGTAATGTGTACATGTGTGGGTGCAGACAGGTCATGTAGAAGAAAGAGCTATGGAGACAGTGCTCACCTTTCTGCCTTATGTTGATCCTGAGGGTTGAATTCAGGTCACATGGGCTTTACCTGCTGAGCGTCTTACTGGCCCTCCCATATATATTTTTTAAATTGTTTTTTTTAATGTTTGAGATTATAATAATCAATCACATCATTTCCCCTTTCCTTTCCTCCAGTAAAAACCTTCCATATACCTCTCCTTGCTCTCAAATTCATAGCCTCTTTTTCATTAATAATTGTCACAGACCCGAATATACAGGTATATATACATATACTTTTGTACATATTATTTGCTCAGTCTGTCTAATGTCATTTGTATTTATGTTTGTTTTGGCTCAGGGCCCTGGGTCTGAAGTGCATGGTGTCTTCATCAGTAGTAAGCTGCTAGTCAGGTTGTTCTGTACACGCAACCTATTGCTATTGCCCTTGGCTGTCCCTCAAAGGTAGAAGGTAAGTCTCTATATCTTTTAAATTTTTATTTAATGGTAACAATGTCGCACATATATATGATGTATTCTGGCGATTTTCATCCTTCATTTTCCTCTTTTGCCCACCTCACAACCCTCATATCTATCCTTAAAAATATATATTTTTTTTAGTTTAATGTTATAGTCAGAGCTGCTGGAAAGGAAACCACGGATAAGGAAGTGTCCTAACTGGTCAAGCTCAACATTAACTCTGCAGGGTGAGAAGTGGCCTTCACTGTTTCATGGCTGGTGTCTCAGACTGTCATAAAGAGGGAGCTGAGACCCCGTTTAACATTCTCTGACTGTAGATGATGCAATGTGAGGAGCTGCCCCTTAAGTTCTGTCCACTGTGGCTTCTCTGGTAAGATGAACTGTAACTATGAACTGAAAGCTGAAATAAGCCTCAGTCACTTCTCCAAAGTTCCTTTTGACAGAACTTCTTACCACAGCAAAAGGAAACCACCATGCAAGTTTCCAGAAACTTCCATCTAGAGCAGTGCTCCTCAACCCTCCTAATGCTGTGACCCTTTAATACAGTTCCTCATGCTGTGATGACCCTCTAACCATAAAATTATTTTCATAACTATAATTTTGGTGCTGTTAGAAAATTTTAATGTAAATATCTGTATTTTCTGAAGGTCTTAGGTGAGTCCTGTGAAAGGGTTGTTTTGACCCCGAAACGGTCATGATCCATAGGTTGAGAACTGCTGATCTAAGAAAAGGAGGACCCCCCCCCCGGGTTTTATTCAGACTTTCATTGCTTTTAATTTACTTCCTTCTCTGTGGAATTTCTCTGTGGAGCCCCCTTTTAACTTATTCCCTCTATGACCCATTTTGTGTGTTTTAGCCCCTCCCTCTGTGCTTACTCAGTCCTCCGCAGTATCTCCTGAGGTCTGCACCTCATCCCCCGATCCCAGCAAGCCACTGGGGTGGGACGTTCCCGACTTATCAGTCCTGCCCTCGGCTCCTCCCCAACCCAGAAACAGGAGCCATCTTTGGCGCCCCAATCCCCCTTTCTAGGGCCTCTCTTTCGGCACCTTTTCCATTTCTATGAGTCTATGTGATGATGCTTCCTACACCGTTTGTGGTTCCGACTTCTCTACCCATATTCACATGGGTTTGGGTGGATCTTTACACACTCACTCCTGCTATTCCTTCAAAAGTCACCCTTTCCACTCTGGCTCAGAATCTGAGTCACTTCCGCTAGGCTCTCTTCACACAGCTTGGGCTGGAAACGTTGTTTCCTCCTGGTATTTCTTTCTGACCCATTAATTAGGAAATTATGCCACACCCATTGACTCTAAGGGAAAAATAGACAAGCTATTTCTGCTTTATTTAAACCACTTTCTGGTAGGGTTCACAACATGTGTGTGCATATGGGTGGGGATGCCAAGGACTCCAATTCTTCCTTTTTTTTTTTTTTTTTTTTTTAAAGGAAAGGGTCACTTGTTGTCTGTAACTCTCTATATAGGCTAGGATGTCTGAATAGGGCTCCAGGGACTCAACTCCCCAACGCTGAGCTTACAAACATGTATGTTTGCTAGGTTTTTTGTTTGTTTGTTTGTTTTGTGTTGTTTTTAACATGGGTCCTCATGCTTGCAAGGTAAATCACTTTACTGACTGATCAATTACTCCTGGCCCCTGAACTTAACTCTTAACTTTGAGGTAGAGTTAGTTATGGGAAACACTGAGGAAGGACTGGTTATCAGTAGGATTTTCACTGTTGTCATACATTGGAGCAAATTAAAGCAGAAAAGATTTGCCTTAGGAGCTTTTGGTTTCAAAGGTTTCAGTCCATTATGAGGGATAAGTTAGAACAGCCCACATTATGGCAGCTGAAAAGCACTGGAACAGACACACACACACTCACACACACACACACACACACACACACACACACACACACACACACACACAGACTTTATTCCTTTATGCTATTTGGCCTTCTAGTCAATGGGATGCTGCTGCTCACATTCAAGGTGAGTCTCCTCACTCAATACTCTCTAAAAATGTTACCACAAACAAACCTAGAGGTGTGCTTTGTTAATCTCCTATGCGCTGTTTGATCAAACTGATAATCTTGTTGATCCATCATGATTAACTACCAGAAGCCAGGTGTGGTGGTACGTGCCTTTAATCTGAGCATTTGGGAGGCAAATCTCTGAGTTCCAGGCCTGCCTGCCTGGTCTACAGAGTGAGGTGCCAGGACAGCCAGGGCTACACAGAGAGACTCTCTCTTAAAAAAACAAAAACAAAACCAAACCAACCAAAAGATTAAGCATCACAGCCTGCTAGTTAATGAAGATTAGAAAGGCTCCCTCCTCATACACGAACCTATCTCCTGCCCACTTAGTGTGTTCCTTATAGACAGGAAATGTCAGGGTCCAAGACTTTGGTTTCTCTGCAAGATTTTGTACAGATTGGTTTTGCCTGCCCTGGTGTTAGTGATTCCTTCTTTAGCTCTGATGGAGCAGGCTCTTGGATTTAGGAAAATAAGGATATAGTGCCCCATTTGGTCTTGACTCTAAGCAATGGCCTTTAATCTGAATTTACCTTAATCAAGGTTAATATTTTCTTTCTTTTTGGATCCTTGTGTTTATTACTAATGTGGTGGAGAACCCGAAGACAAGGAGGGTTATGAGGTAGATCACTTCTGTGTAACACATTGCAAACGACTTTCTCCTTAACTCCCTGCCCCCTGTGGTTACAGCAGTAATTCTCTGTCATAAAAGCATTACATTGCAACATTTTCCATTGTGTTTTTTTTTTTCATTTCTTGTTATGAGAGATTTGTGTCATGAGCATTCTTTTTACACCCTTACCTTTAATCTTAAATTTGTAACTTTTATACAACATCAATTATTCTCTTTTTAGTGAGAACCCAGCAGGAAGAGAAGGCATAAATACTATTAAATTAATTTCCCCAAAGGACAGATTGGCTAATTTAATATATATTGAACTTCAGGATGCATTGCCACACAAACACACAGAGGAAAAAAAAAAAAACAATTACTAACATGCTATTATTTGGAAAGGAAATGATACATTAGTAACAAATCAGAAATTAATGGACTCATAGACTAAATTCTTTCAAGGACTTGGTTTGTTTATTGTATGTATCCTTAAGATGACCTAGGCAGAGAACAGAAATAAATACACATAAAAAGAAGTATTTATAAATCCTATTGTATGCTAGTTAAACATTTGCCTGAGAAGGATGATAAATGATGTTCTTATGTGCAAATAAAACTTGTAAATGGCTACAGCAAGGCTCAGGATGATGATAACTGTACTTAAGTAATAGCTCAGAGAACTATATTGCTTACTTGCTTTTGGTTGTTAAAAAAATGCAACATCTGGAGGCAAATGGATTATTTTGCTATGTTTACAGTCTCAGACATGTTTCCATTCAAAGATATTTAGGCCGTTTCAGCTCACTTACAAGCTTTAGTCAGTGAGAAACATAAAAATGACCTTCCTAAATTGCATTAGTTATTTCTACCCACAGTTTGCAGAGGGTTTCTCCAAGACAGTTTAAAATGCCTCTATCATGCCCCCTGCTCAGCCAGTGTGGCGAATTCTTCCTTTCTTGGTGTGCCACACTTTGCAAGCTCTCAAGGTTCTTTTCAATAACCCCGGCATAGTGGATAGGAATAGAGTTTCTTACTGCAGTGGGCTGCAGTATTGGGAGTCCTTCAGCTAATGTGCACATGATGTAGTATTTTCAGGCAGCTCTTCTGACTGCTGGGGAGCTGTGAAGCCTGTCTGGCACGCAATGCACACTGCAGCCTGACATTCCACGGTCTACCTTACTCAGTGTCTGAAAGCAAGGTCCTCTCTATTCTCATCCTCAAACAACTGAGTGAGTTATATATCAGTCTGTATTTGTTTTAGGAAACCAGCATGCAAATAAGAGCATATACACAGTGCTTTCCATACTTATGAATCTGATATTAGGACTAAGCAATACCTTTCTGCATTTCTTTTAATGCTCACACTTGGTAATATATCACCCAACAGCTAATGGCTAAGCATTTTTGCAGAACTGCAAATTGGTTTCATATAGTTTGAAAACAATACAAGCATTCCAATTCTACAAATTATTTAGTCTCCAATTTAGTTACTAGAAAGGGTGCAAATGTGGTAATGTATCATTTGTCATACATCATATAACTGCATGGTTTTGGGTTTTCATTCTTATGCGAGTAAATGAGACAAAACAAATCATTCAGCCCCACAGAGGAAAAGCCAACATGCCTTAGGGGCAGCAGGGCAGAGAAAGTACTGTTAAGTCCAGTAAGGCCGCAGCATGCTGCAGGCTACTGCTGCAGCTTTGGCTTCCTCGCCAGGTGGCAGAGGCCCTCCACAGAAGAGCACAGCACAGCTCTCACACCTTGCCTTCTTGGCACTGGATCAGCGACCACTGTCAAGTGTCCAGCAGACAACTACGACATAGTTTTTGCAGATTATAACAGAATGTAAAGGGGCTGGGAAACAGCAAAGGGGAGGAGGATGAGTGTGTGCCCAAGTGTGACAGATCACCGTCAGCTAATAGTGCCTAAAATTTTTCTCCCGCAGTATTTACAGGCCAATCATCAACTTCTTTCATCCGTTAGATGCTCACATCTAAAAATCAGCTCTTCCTACAAACATGCTAAATAAATCAGGGTTTTAAGGTCAGCTCCAGGAATCAAGAGGACCTAAGAGCTCACGTCTGGGCTGAGAATGGGCACCAAGTTAGGGGGTGGGACAGTGCAAGACTGCAGACCTCGGTGTGCCTCTCCTGAGCTCTGCTAGATGGGACCTGCATGGAGATGGCCCTTCTAGGTTACTCGAGCCTCAGTGCGCAAGGACTACCCCCGCCCCCAAACCAAATAGCTCACCCTGCAGCATCCTCCAAGCCCCAGCCTCCGGGCGGGCGCAGGGAGGCGGGAGCCCGGGTCCCCCTGGCTCCTTGGCGCCCCCTGACGTCGGCTTCCAGCAGTCGGTCCACGGAGGCTGCAGAGGCGAAGCCCGGGGGTCCCCGCGCACCTCCGCCTGGCGCGTGGCCTGGCGGGCCGCGCGCACACCGAGCCGGCCTGCGGGAGGGCGCGCCGCTCGGTCCCGGCTGCAGCCATGTGCGCGCGGCCGCGCCGCCGCAGCCCGTGACGTCACCCACCGAGCCCCCCGCCGGTCCGCCGCGCCCCGCCCCACCCCACGTGCCAAGGCTTCGGGATGCCGAGGCCTGAGTTGGCCATCCGACGATGCTCTCAGCAGGCTGCGTCCCGGGCGGGGCTGAGCCCGAGGGCTGCGCACAGGCTGGGGCGCCTGCGGAGGGAGGGGCGCGGCTCCCGCCGGCGTGTCGTGTGCTGAGTCATGGCGAGAGCTGTCCGCTGCTTTCCAGCAGTCGTTCCGGGGCCGGCGCGGGGTGTGCAGCCATTGGGCCGCGCGCGGGACCGCGAGCGCCGGGCTTGACGCGCTGAGCCGCGCTCGCCCGTGTCCGCCGCGCCCGCCCTGCGCCCCGCGCCCAGCGCCCAGCGCGCTCTGCCGCTTCAGCCCCGCACCGCACGGCCCCCCGCCTCGCCCGCACCATGATCGCCGCGGCTTTCCTCGTTTTGCTGAGACCCTACAGCATCCAATGTGCTCTCTTCCTCTTGTTGCTTCTGCTGGGCACCATCGCCACCATCATATTCTTCTGCTGCTGGCACCGCAAGCTCCAGAAAGGGAGACATCCGATGAAATCGGTCTTTTCGGGGCGTTCCAGAAGCAGAGGTGAGACACGCCGCCACCGGCGTCTGCTGGGCAGAACCGAGGTTGAAGCCTTCTCTGCCGACCCTGCCCCTTTCATTGCCCACTCTTCAAGCTACGTGCATTTGTTTATTTAACGCGCTCTGGCCTTTTGCCCCCAAGTCCGTCCTCAGATCACCAGATTTGGATAACCATGGAGATTCAGAGGTCCTGGGAGGAAGGATGAGACTCCGATTCTTAGAGTCAGTTTGCTAAATAAAGCCTGAAAGATAATTGTAGTGAAATCCTGGGCTGAGGCACTCTTACCTTTATACAGCCTATGCTGGAGCTTGGGGAATTTTTTTTTTTTTAAAGTAAGGCAAGATAATTTGGGGGCTCCCCTCCCAACTTTGCTGGAACTTCTTGCAGAGAAATCACCCTAGAGACAGATGGTCCAGTACTCTCCCCCCCCCCCCGCCCCGCCCCAATATGCCAACCCGAATTGGAGACTTCTAGAATGTATGTTCAAGAATCCAGGTAAATGATCGGCGACTCTGCAGGCTGAGAACAAGGAGTTAATGAAGTCTCATTTTCCCTCTTGTCTCCCCAGATGCTGTTCTGAGATCTCATCACTTTCGCTCTGAGGTAATTTATTTAGTGCACACTCTCAAGGTCAGAAGTAGCTTTCTTTCCTGAGTACCAGTATTAATCATGTGTGTGTTAAGAAGCCAGCAGGACACCCAATGGGAAGCCTGCAGACCCTAAGGCCAAACTGGCATGCTGCTTTTTAAGCAATTCCACAGTAAAGCCCAGGGAGTGTTATAACAGGGTGTGTGGAGTTTTGTGTGGAGTTTGTTTTTACAAGAGGTGGGAGGGGCAGCCCCTAAAAGTGCAGTGGGCCTTAGAAAACTTAGCCGGGGAATGGCTATCAGTTTAGCTTACAGTCTGTGTATAGCTATTGTTGAAGCACTTCCTGGATGCTTAGAGGTCAGTAGTTGTGCACTTGAATAAACCATGGGGTAAAACTATTAGGATGTTATTGCGGAACAATTTGAACCATATGCATTTCAGTCGAGACTCCAGGTGACATTCCTACTGTTTTAGAAAGCTGTCCACGATGATATTTAGGACATGATGGTAGTGTAGATGAAGATACACCGGAGAGTATGTACTTGATATTTGTGCTAGGCTGTACCTCTAGAGTAGGTGGCTGGACACTACCATTATGTGAAACTACAGTAGGGCTAGCTCCAGTTGGAACAAGATACAAACTCTGCCTGACTCATGGGATTTCTTTAGTTTTCAGATGCTCACTTATAGTAACACAGTTTTCTCTTATTTGAGGAAAGTTGCACATACCCAGGGGCCTGGAAGCTGCTTCGGAATACAGCTTATTTATCTTAGCAAAGTATTGTGCATATCCCCCCTCCTACAACCTCATTATTTACTTGAACTTCACATTTTGTTTTACTTGTTAATGGGAAGTTTTATCGCATCCTGGATGTTTTGCTGGATTGTGACTATTTAAGCTAAACTGCATTACCATAGCATTATTACGTTACATACTGAGTAATTCTGTTGCATGTGCCTTGGAAGTGAGAATTCTGATAGGTAAGATTTGTGAGAAAATAACTTGCCAACAGTCAGCAGGTCTGTATCTAGCTCTACTAACTAGCTCTGGGAGGCTGGAAAAACAGTTTGCTATCTATAAAACAGGACAGCAGTTGCCTGCAGGGCTGTATGTGGAAAATTATGTAAAAAAAATAATTAGCTCATAGTGGGTATTTAGTTTTGGGTAGCCATCATTCATTTTATAAAATTGAGCTGAAATTTGGTTTCAGAGGCAGGGGATCTCTGAATTTTGTGGCCAGCCTGGTCTACATAGTGAGTTCCATGACAACCAGAGTTAGATTGTGAGACCCTGTTTTTTTGTTTTATTTTGTAGTTGTTGTTGTTGTTTTTAAAAGAAGAAAAGAGAAAGACAAAGAAAAATGTGTTAAAATCAAGTTATGTCTGTAATGAAGTCTTTAAAAAATTAGGTCTGGTTTATAGACTACAACATGAACTCAGTCTCTTGAGAAACAATCTTTGAATAGCAAATGGATGAAATAGATCATTTATTTAGACACAACAGACAGTAAATGGTAGACAGGGTACAAACATTAAGATGTAGGAGATTGACTTGAAAAAGATTCACTAGTTCTGTATACATAGGATAGTAGAGAACACTATTGTGAACTAGCCTCAGACATGTGCCCTGGGAACATGTGGGATGTGGCTATATCTTTGTTTATGATTTTTCAGCTAAAATTTTGTCTTGGGCTTATATTGCTTAAGAAGTCTGGGGACAGCTGTTCAATGTCTTATCTTGTTCTGAAATATTTGTGTATACTTGTTGCTTGCTTTGTGTGTTAGCCTGTGAGTTCCTGAGGGCAGAGACTAGGTCTTTTGTGACACCATTGCCTGGTTCATTGCCTCATTTAGAATGGGTTCTTAATAAATATTTATGGGATGAATAAGAACAGTCTCCTGGTGGGCAAATAGAACTCAAAGTTTGACAGAAGAGAAAAATGCATTCTTGGAACATTGCTTAGAATCTAGCAGTGTTTATTTACCTTTCCCAGGCTTTTAAATTAGAGTTTTAATTTTTTAAAAAATAGAGTGCAGTTCTGGCTGTCTTGGGACTCACTATGGAGATCAGGCTGGCCTAGAACTCACAGAGATATACCTGTCCCTGTCTCTTGAGTGACTGGCTTTTTCCAAAGCTTTAAAAAATTACGTTGGTGTTTGTAGTAAAATTTAAAGTACTCATTGTAACAAAAAGATTGTTAGAATTTCTTTTTTTCTGCAATAAAATGAAATGTCATATCAGCTTAATTTGTTGATGAACTATACATGGTAAATGAAGCAAGAAATGTCACTTTATATGTGGAAGTTCATGGACTGTGTTGTACAAGAATGTCTCATCAATGCCTCTTATTTACCACAAACAGAACATTTCCCCTTAAGCAAAACACAGGCTATATTTTCTTCTCCCTTTTAGAACATTATTTCTGCCAAGATTTTTCTCCTTAAGGAAGATCTCCACATTTACTTGGATTGAAGCATATTTAATAAGTTAGAGTGGATTTTTTTTTTTTTTTAATTAGCAGCTGCTGCAAAATTTTATTGTCAAAGCAAGCGCTGTGATTTTTTTCTGGCAAGTTCTAATCACATTGGGCTAAGTGTCCAGTGCTTGCTGTTCCTCGTGGGAATCTTAGGAAGATAATTCACTTTCAGCAACTCTGTCCTGCTCAGATGAGAAACACAGTGTAGGATCTGCTGACTCACCTTGAAACCTGAACAAGCTGTGATAGAATGGAAGTGGTGAAGCTCGGAAAACATTTTGCTGTTTCATCTGGCTGAGTACATTGTTTCTGCTCCTCACACCTCCAGGGAGGAGTTGGCAGAGATGGGGAATTTCAAGGTGGGCAGAATAATACTTCCTAAGGAGAACATGGCATTGAGGCTCTGCCCAAGAGATGAAGGCAGGGCCCAAGTCTGGGGCACTGTTGTCCTTTGTCTCCTCACCTGTGTTTAACGGCACATTTCTTCAATCCAAGTCCTTTGTGAGAAACTACAAGTCAGTAATAGGAATGTTTATAGGCGCCTCAGGTCTGTGGTCACCACCAGCACTTTCTTTTCAGATCCTTGCAAAGTTAGGAACTTTTCAACAAACTTCTAAATTTTAGTAACAACATATGGGAAAATATAATTAACTCCTGTAGCAAAGTCTGTACAATTTTGCCTGACCTTAGAAACTATAGATGGAAGGTTCAGTTAGGTAGAAATACTCTTTGCTTATTTAAAAATGTGTCGTTCCCCCCCCTCCCGTGTGTGTGTTCACGGTAACTGTTAAATGATTTCCCATTGATATAGGACAGCCTAGAAACTATGTGTACCTTCTGGTTTCCAGCTGTCTGGCATCTCCAAAGTGCACTTTCCCAAATTAGTACTTCTAATGTTTTGTGCTGTGACTGTGGACAGTGGTGTGGACAGTCGCAGCACTGTCCTATTATAGAGAGAATCTTGGTGTACTATTCATCACAGGATGAAGACAATGATAATGCCTTCAAGAGCCCCAGAGTGAGTGGTGGTAATGATCCCTGTTCATCAGCCCAGGAGAATAAGGGATGCTTTGTTTGTTTGAGAAGGAGTGTCTTTTCCCTCCATCAGGATCTGAGTAAATATCTTTTCTTCCTGCTTCAGGCAAAGGGAACAAGAGAGCTAACTCAGATTAAACAGGTCCTGAAGAGCAAGAGACAGGATGGTAAGACAGAGCTACAACTACATTTTTCTCCTTTTGGAGCTGACCTTTGTCACTCATAACCCATACAGAAATGTGCCCAAACTTCTCAACAAAAGAGAAAATTTGAGTTTTTAAGGTATATTTTCTATAAAATTGGAATAGATATATTTGTTATTTGCTCCCCTCACCCATGTTTATCCAAAGTCTTCTGGATAAAATGTACTATACAGTCTATTCAGAGTCTCTGGCCTCATTAGATGCTTGTGTCCCTGTTCCAAACTGTGGAGGATGATCAGCAAAATAGCCATATGACATAGTTTCTCATTAAACTCACATGTTTCATTAGGAATTACTCAGTTTAAATACATGTATCAAGAACACATGGTACATATATATAAATATCACTTTTATGTTTTATGAGCAGCTTAAAAATAAGTTTATATTAAAAACGATGAAAAAAGTTTTCTGAGTTGGGGAAAATAATGCTTTATTATTGAGCTCCCCTTTATAATTAGGTTATTGTTATAAATAAATTTTTTATCTACATCTAGATTAATTTATCCTAATTAAGTCAGTCATGAGTATTAACTGTATACAGGATATTGTGTTCGCTTAGTGTGACTTGATTATTTTCAAGGTAAATGCATCAGTCTGCTCTTTGTGAAGTGCTGTGTCAGACACCAAGGCTGACGAAGATGCTGAGGTGTAGTGATCTAAGTCATGCCAGCCTCCTTGCTGGAACGTAATAGCTACTGGCTCTTCTGTTACAGCAGCTGAACAACTGTGCTGTTCCCAGCCATCAGTGCAGGGAAAGCATCAGAGACTGTGGAATGCAAATGTGCAGACAGTGCATATGTGTAAATAACAGATTAGCGCTGTCTACAGAACTTCCCTTACCATTTCAGCACGGCCATTTATTCAGCTCTTCTTACCTTACAAAATAACAACTTGGGGCTGGAGAGATGGCTCAGCGGTTAAGAGCACCCTCTGCTCTTCCAGAGGATCCGGGTTCGATTCCCAGCACCCACATGGCAGCTCACAACTGTCTGTAGTTCCAGTTCCAGGCAAACACCAAGGCAAATAAACAAATAAAATAAAGTTTTTTTTTTTTAAAAAAAAAAAATAACAACTACTGAGTGTAAAGCAAACTCCCCCCCCAAAAAATACTAAAATAAAGTAACTCCCACTTTTATGTCTAAGCAAACACATATTCAAAGTTGGAATATTTGTTCAACCTTTAGACTGAAGAATGAGCCCACAGTTCAGACGGTAGAACAGAATCAGTCTGACAGTAACTATTGAAAGGTAGGTGTGTGTGTGGGTGTGTGATGGTGGTGGTGGTGCTGGAATTTTAACCTGGAACCACTAGGCAGTTGCTTTACCACTGAACTGTATTTCTTATGTGTTTGCTGTGCCATTTCAAATTCTAATGCAGAATGAATAAAGTGCTGGTATTTATCACATAAAGAACGTCTTTATTTTCATATATATTTAACAATATACTTGGTTCTGACATGCACCTTTTCTACTGCCCTCCCCTGTGCTCCTCTGATTACAGTTTTTGTTTGTTTAAGTGCCTGAAATTTATGTATCAGCCTTTTCAGTTTCTTTCTCAAAAATTTCTCTCAGACTTTGTGATAGTCAGGTTCATATATAGGATATATAAAGAACTACAACAATTAAATGCTTTTCAAACCCCAAATTGCCACCCAATAAATGTGTTAGTGACTTTGACCGCTTACAAAAGAAGCAATACAAATGGTCACTGATACTTTAAAAAGTATGCAATATCTCTAGCCATCATATAAACTAAAGTCACATTGAAATTCCATCCCGCCTCAGTTAGAATGACCACCATCTAGAAAACCAAAGGATAACAAATGCTGGTAAGGATGTGAGGCAAGAAGAGTCTTTAGCCACTGTTTTTGGGAGTGTAAGTGCAGACACTAGAAAAATTAAAAATAGAATAGCTGTATGACACAGCCACAATATTCCTGAGCAGATACCCAAAGAAACTCACATCCCACCACAGAGATACTTGCACATTCATGTTCATTGCTGTTCTTTTCACTTTAAGAAGTGTCTTAGTCACTTTTCTATTTCCGCAAGGAGAGACCACGACCAAAGTGTTTACTTGGGTGCTTGCTTACAGCTTCAAAAGGTTAGTCCGTGAATATCACGGTGGGGAACATGGCAACAGGCAGGCATGCTGTTGGGGCAGTCGCTGAGAGTTACATCTGAGTCACACACACAGAAGGAGTGCACTTGGAAATAGCAAGAGAGCCTACTCTTAGTGACACACCTCCTCTTACAAGGCCACGCCTCCTAATCCTTCCTCAAAGTCCACCAGTTTGGGAACTAAGTATGCAAATACATGAACCTGTGGGGAGTGTTCTCACTCAAACCGCTGCTGGCCCTTTGTTTATTAACCCCTATTTCTCACTCTGATTTCTGCTGTTGGTCCTTAAAAATCACACACTTAGCTCAGCAAGGTCTTTTAAATCACCGAGTCCGATGTTTCAGTTTTGAGTTTAGTTGGTGGATCTACTGTTAACACTGACGACCTTTCATTTCTTCATACAGTTTTTTCTTGTTCCCCCCATCTCCCCCCCACTCCCATCTTTTCTTGCTCTGGTTCCCCCTATTTGTGCACTGATTCTCCTCATGCTTGCTTTTTTAAAAAATTAATTTGTTGAGACCTAATTTACACGCTGTATAGTTCATCTGTTCCAAGTGTGATTATTTTCAGTGAGCTCATACGTTTGAACAGTCATTCACAATTAAACTTTCAGTGTTCATCCCCCCAAAGGGAGACCCATGCCTTGGCTGTTAACTTTCTCTATCCATCCCCTCTGTCCTTTCCCTCTCACCCTCGGGAAGCCGTCAGCCTATTTCCTGTCTGTGCATCCCTTCTTTTCTTTCTTCACGTTTTCTTCGTGCACTTTATCTGTATGTACTGGGTAACTTCATCTTCACAAGATGCTCACTTGGAAATCGGTATCACATTTGTCTCTTTTCTGGCCCGAAATCTGGAGTCAACTATCCTTTTACTCGTTTTCATGTGAATGTCCCATACGTGTTGAAACTGAGTATGTACAAAACTGAATATTTTCCTTATCACTGTATCTACACTTTCATTTGGGAGACTCATATCACTCCCAGATCCAGACTGATCCTTTTTTCACTCTATCCTATATTATTATAACTCTAGACTCTGCCTTCCTTGCCCCCATCATTGCTGATTCCTTGGCTTGAGCTGTGTCCTAAGCCTCAGGCAAAGGCTTTATACCTCGTCTATAATCTATTTATACTAATTGAATAAGGCTTATTCTAAAAAAAAAAAAAATAATTCCTAAAACTCTTATTAGTCTTGGAGACAATTACAGCCAATAATAAAAAGCTCATACAAAATGAAGTATTAATGAATGTATTTATTATATTCTAAGCAGTAAGTGTAGCGGTGGCTTCAGGGCTACTTCAGTCCTACTTTATATTTGCTGGTTCTTAGGGACTAACATGCTTTCCCTCAGAATTGCACTATGGTGACAGAGGTTCACATGTGGAAGGAAGGAAGGAGGAAAGGAGGGGGGAGTGGGGAGGGAAGAAACAGGGCCAAGTGACCGTGTACATCAGGAAATGGCTATTTGCCTGACTCTCTTCAGTTAGCTTACTGTTGCTTTTCACCGGCCAGACGTTCACAAGGCTACTTCTTTCTGCAAAAGATGTTTGGATGTGAAATTTGATTCCTTCATAGCATCTGCTGCTGAGTCAGACAAGGGGAGTGTTGGATAAACCCTATCTAAATACATTTGCTTCATGGTCTAGTCTTTCGGTCTATACTTCCTGCTATATTCTCTAAGATTATAGTTATTGGTCATGTTATTTCCACATGAGAAAAAATCCTTCCCATCTCCCTTGTTCTATGATTGCTACAGAAACAAAATAGTTCAACCAACAAAGACTGACCACTCTTCAGTGCATAACTCCTCAAACCCAGGTCATCTCTCAAGGCCCCTGCTTTGTCTCCCTCAGAGTAATCGGTGAGCTTTTCCTGGGGCTCTCTGTTATTGTTCCTGACAGCACCCCAAGGATCTCGAAGTCTAAATTTTATTCCTTATCTCAGTGTCCAGGGTATGATGATTATTTGAAGTTTTCTGTAAGTCATTTAAATTCTTAGTTCTCACAGGTACAGTAATTTTCCAAATATTCTATCTCCATCTTTTTCTTAAAGAATAAGAAACAGGGGCTAGAGAGATGGCTCAGCAGTTAAGAGCACTGACTGCTCTTCCAGAGGTCCTGAGTTCAGTTCCCAGCACCCACATGGCGGCTCACAACTGTCTGTAGTTCCAGTTCCCAGTTCCAAGCAAACACCAAGGCAAATAAAATAAATAAAGTTTAAAAAAAATAAGAAACAAATGTTTGCCATTTAAAAAAATTAGAAATTTAGTTAATATGTGTTTAATTCAAGGGTATACAGTTTCAGATACTTTTAAAAGTAAGTTGAAAATATTCCTTAGCATTCCGCACATCCCAAGTTTTATTTAGTATAGAATATTTATCTAGCTTTAAGACCATTCAAAATTGTAACTGAATGTGGTTCCTGGCATTTTAAATAAAATGTATTCTCTGACAGCTTCCTACATACTGTGGTGGTTGAGGGAGAATGGCTCCTGCAAGCTCTATGTTTTCATATTCAGTCCCCCAGGTGGTGGGACTGTTTGGGAAGGATTAAGAGGCAAGGTCTTGCTGGAGGAGGTATGTCACTGGGAGATGGGCTTTGAGGTTACAAAAGACTCATTCCATTCCCAGTGGACTCTTTTTGCATTTTACTTTTGGATTACTGTTAGGATGTGAGCTCTCAGCTCTTTCTATGACCATGCCTTTGCTCCAGCATTGTGGACTGTAAAACACAAACTCAAATTAAACACTTTCTTTTATATGTTGCCTTGGTGGCCCTGGTGTGGAGTCTTATCACAACAATAGAAAAATAACTAAAGACAGGCAGTGGTGGTACACACCTTAACCTTAGCAGTCTGGAGGCAGAGGCAGGTGGAGCTTTGTGAGTTTGAGACCAGCCTGATCTACAGAGCGAGTTCTAAGCCAGCCAAAACTATACAGAGAAATCTTGTGTTGAACTCTCTGCCCCCAAGAGAAAAATAACTAAGAGGAACTTGGTATCAGGGAGTAGTCTTTTGCTGACAAGCCTGGCCAGGCTCTGTCTTCTGTGGTATTTGTAGTTAATTGTACCTGCTATGAATTTATAAGTGCAAGGATGATGTCATATCCAGAAGACACCATTTCACAGCACTCCCAATCCTCTGGTGTTGTGGAATAGTGTGTTACATTTATTTGTGCTTTGGAATATTTTGTTTAATGATGCAAAGGTGTGTTGCATTCTTTTATGTTGCATTTCTTTTACTCTGTGAAGCTGTGCTTGTTTAAAACACCTGATTGGTTTAAAAAAGAGCTAAATGGCCAATAGCAAGGCAGGAGAGAAATAGGTGGGGCTGGCTGGTAGAGAGAATAAATAGAAGAAATCTGGGAAGAAGAATTAAGGAGTGAGAAAAAGAAGGAGAGGAAGACGCTAGGGGCCAGCCATCCTTCTTTACAGCCAGCCATGGAGTAAGAAGCAAAGAAAAATAATTAAAAAGGTAAAAGCCCAGAAGCAAAAGGTAGATAGGGTAATTTAAGAAAAGCTGGCTTGCAACAAGCCAAGCTAAGGCGGGACATTAAGAAAGAATAAGGCTCTGTGTTATTTATTTGGGATCTGGATGTTGGGTCCCCAAAGAGCCAAAGAGTAAAAACAACCAACAACACTCCAGTCTTTACTTTCTTCCTGTTCTTTCTATATGTGAACCTTAAAGGTGGGGCTGGGAACTGAGCATGCAGTGGTCACCAATTCTCAGCACTTTGATTCATTACAAGTATTTCTATTAATGCCTGTACACTGAAGTGAATCTTCTCTGACCACTGTCTATGGGTATAAACAAATATACAGAAGCCAGTCTGACAACATCTTCATTCAGTTAAATAGTAGTAGGTTCATCCCTAGGGCCTATCACTTCTCTAGTCATGGGCTTTATGATGAGGTGGGTAGCACCAGGCATGAATTCCTTCTTATAAAACAGACCTTAGATTCAGTCAGAAATGGTCATTTCCTTTGTTATAGCAATGGGCACATCTTGTCTCATACATCATTTGTGTTGTAGCATGCAAGGCCCACGGTTGATTATGACTACCAATGGCTTTTCTTCTCCAGCAGCCTGCACAGAAAACTGTCAGCACTATGAAAGATAGCTAGCAGAGAGGAAGCTTCTCAATAAGTTCCAGCTTGAATTCCCCATGTCCTGCAACTGAAGTGTGAGTTTTGTTCACCAACGTGGTCTTACCATCTATTTCTGGTGGGCAACCAAGAGAAATGGAAGAGCCTGGATTTGTGTGGCCTTCCTGCCCAGCACCTCACAGGGAACTACCCCATACCTGGTACTCAGAGTCTCACTAATCTGTGAATCCTGGGAGCAGCACTGTCTACTGAAGAAAGTCATCTCTGTTCCAACAGTGTTTAAAAAATTAGCTTGCAGATTAGTTACATAATCTTTAGTTTTTGATTAACCCTCTCCTCCATACTGTATCCTATCACCTTAAACCTTTCCACTCTGAGTAACCCCCTCCCGCTTTCATATCATAAGTGTTATACTGACCCCCTTAAAGGCTCATTCTGCCCTCCCCTCTCAGGGCCCCTTTGTAGTTTCCTGGCACTCCAAGTTAAACACAAGAATCTAAAACTTAAAGCTAAAATCAACACATGAGAGAGTGCTTTCTGTGTTTGTCTTTCTGGTTCTGGATTCTCTCAGTCAGTACTTTCCAGTTCCATCCACTTCCAAGAAACTTTTGTTACTTCATTTTTTTTTTTTTTAAAGCTGAGCAATGTTCCATTATGTTATTATGAAATTATCTGTAATTTCACCATCCATTCATTTTTTGATGGGCATCTAGACTGATTGCATTCCCTGACTATTGTGAATAGGGCAACAATGAACATGGATGGCAAGTATCTCTGTAGTAACAGTACATTGGGTATATGATTAGGACTGGTATAGCTAGGTCATATGGTGATTCTAGTTTTAGCCTCTTGAGAACCTCTGCACTTACCTTCATAGTGACTGTTCAGGCTGACACACCCCAGCATTATATAAGGATTCCTTCTTCCTACATTATTGATAGTACCTTTTTTACCCCCATTTGTTTGGTGTTCTGGGTATATACATATAGATGGTTTGTAAGCTGTGATGCAGCATGTCAGTATCTTCACCTTGTTGAAGCAGGGTCTCTTGGGCTTCTCTTGTGCTGTGTGTTCCAGGCTGGCCAGGAAGCTTCTGAGCAATTCTTCTGTCTCAGCCTACCATCTTGCTGTAGCAATGCTAGGTTACAGATGTGAGCCACATCTGTTTTTGATGTGTTATGGGGGGGATCAAGCCAGACTGTCAGGTTTGTATAGCAAGAGTTTTTTCCTGCAGAACCATCTTACCACAGGGCCATTTGCATTGGGGACGGTAGCCCTTCTGACTAGGGTGAACTGAAATTCCAAAGTAGTTTTAACTTGCATTTCCCTGGTAGCTAATAGTGTTGAGTTCTTTTTGAAATGTTTATTAGCCATGTGTGTTTCTTCTTTTGAGGTCTCAGTGTTCACTTTTGTAGCTCACTTTCTGATTGTGTTGTTCATTTTTTTGATGTATAGTTTCTCAAAGTCTTTATATACTGATCTTCCATGGGATATAACTGAGACACACACACACACACACACATACACACACACACAATTCTATAGGCTGCCTCAACTTGAAATACAGTTGCCTCTGCTATAAGGAAGTCTTTTAATTTTATGACATCTCATTTGTTCATTATTTACTTTCTAAGCAACTGGAATCCCAATCAGAAAGTCCTTACATGGTCTATTATTTTAGTTGGAGTTCTGTAGAGAAACAGAGTTGAGTGTGTATTAGGGGAAGTTATTAGAGTGTCTTACAGTTACTGTCTGACTATTCCAACAGTGTCTGTCTCCCAATGGAAAGTCCAAAAATCCAGTAGTTGTTCATTCCTCAAGGCTAGGTGTTTCAGTTGATCTTCAGCATACGTCCAGATCCGGAAGAGGTAGGTAGGCTCTAGTACCAGTGAAGGAATAAACTTGTCAGTGAGAGTGAGAACAGGCAGGCAAAGAACAAGAGCTTTCTTCTCCTGTGTTCTTTTCATAGGCTGCTACAAGACATAAGGTAAGTCTTCCCATCTCAAATGATTCTGTCAAGAAAGACCCTTACAGTTATACCAGGATCTTAGGTTAATTCCAGATAAAGTCAAGTCAACAACCAAGAAGTTCTATCACATCTGTATCTTTGTAGAGTGTCCCCTACATTTTCTTCTAGCAGTTTCAGAGTTTGGGGTTTATATTGTGGTCTTTGACTCATTTGGAGATCACCCACCAATCTCTGCCCCAGCACACTTTGGTAAAAGGTGATAGAGAAGGATCTAGTTTTACTTTTCTATGTGTTAATTACCAGTTTTTCCAACACCATTTATTGAAGATGCTATATTTTGGGCCTTTTTATAGAAAGCAGTCTTCCATTGAATATTTTTGGCCTCTTTGTCAAAAATCAAGTGTTCATAGGTGTGTGGGTTAATGTCTGGGTCTTCAATTTGGTTCCATTGATCCACAACTCTGTTTTTATACCAGTATCAAGCTGTTTTTATTACTGTGGCTCTATAGTATAACCTGAAGTCAGGATGGTGATGCCTCCTGAGGTTCTTTTGTTGAGCAAAATTGTTTTGGCAATCCTGGCTTTCCTGTTATTCCAAATAAAATTGAGTATTGTTCTTTCAAGGTCTGTAAAAAATTGTGTTGGGATTTTGATGGGCAGTGCATTGAATCTGTAGATTGCTTTTAGTAAGATTGCCAATTTTACTATGTTGATCCTACCAATCCAGGAACATGGGAGAGCTTTCCATTTTCTGATATCCTCTTCAATTTCTTTCTTCAGTGATTTAAAGTTTATGTCAAACAGATCTGTTACTTCTTTGGTCATAGTTACACTGAGGTACTTAATGCTATTTGCAGCTATTAAAAAAGGTGATATTTTCCTTATTTCTTTTTCAGCCCTTTTGTTTTAGTGTATAGAAGGGCTACTGATTTCTTTGAGTTAATCTTGTATCCTGCTACATTGCTGAAGGTGTTTATCAGCTGTACAAGTTCCTCGGTAGAATTTTGTAGATCACTTATGTATACAATCATGTCATCTGCAAATAGAGATAGTTTGACTTCTTCTTTTCAATTTGTATCCCCTTAATCTCCTTTCATTCTCTTATTGCTTTAGCTAAAACTTCAAGAACTATGTTTAATAATAGATAAGGGGAGAGGGGACATCCTTGTCTAGTTCCTGATTTTAGTGGGGTTGCTTTGAGTTTTTCTCTGTTT
The DNA here is from genome assembly GCA_004025045.1 of Sigmodon hispidus. Lineage (NCBI taxonomy): Eukaryota > Metazoa > Chordata > Mammalia > Rodentia > Cricetidae > Sigmodon > Sigmodon hispidus. Next base: position 234,580 of record PVIH01000043.1, read on the forward strand.
AGTTTGATGTTGGCCATCGGCTTTTTGTAAATTGCCTTTATTATATTTAGGTATTTTCCCTGTATTCCTGATCTCTCCAGGACTTTTATCATAAAGGAATGTTGGATTTTGTTAAAGGCTTTTTCAGCATCTAAGGAGATGAGCATGTGGTTTTTTCCTTCAATTTGTTTATATGATGGATGACATTTACAGTTTTCCGTATGTTGAACCATTCCTGCATTTCTAGGATGAAGCCTATTGAATGACTTTTTTTATATGTTGTTGGATTCAGTTTGCCAGAATGTTGTTGAGAATTTTTGCATCAATATTCATGAGGGAAATTGGTCTGTAATTCTCTTTGTTGCATCTTTGCGTGGCTTGGGTATCGGGGTTATTGTGGCCTTATAAAAAGAGTTTGGCAATATTCCTTCAGTTTCTACTGTATGGAACAGTTTCAGGAGTATTGGTATTAGCTCTTCTTGTGAATGTCTGGTTGAATTCTGCACTGAAACCATCTGGGCCTGGGCTTTTTTTATTTGGGAGACTTTTAATGACAGCTTCAATTTCCTTTGGTGTTATAGGACTGTTAAGGTCTTTAATCTGATCTTGAGTTAATTTTGGTAAATGGTACCTGGTGGAGTACATATTCTAATTGTGACACATTATTATAACAGATAAACAGCAAAGCTATTAACAAGGGATAGACCTTAAGAGTAAAGGAAGAGGGGCAGTCTGTGAGAAGCTCAGGTGGTAAAGATGTCTGTCACCAAATCTAGGCCCAGTTCTTGGGACCCAAATAGTGGAAGGACAGACGAGATTTCCTCTGACCTCGTTATGGCGGCTGTGGCATATGCACATGAACTAACTTTCTCTCTCTTTGATAGGATATAAGGGTAGATTACTGAACAGACAGGCAGGAGTGGCCCATGCACTTGGGAGGCAGAGGTAGGAGGATCTCTGTGAGTTTGAGGCCAGCCTTGTCTACAAAGCAAGTTCCAGGACAGCCAAGACTGTTACACAAAAAACCCTATCTCGGGAAAACAAACAAACAAACAAACAAACAACCCAAAACCAAACAAACAATTTGCTTCCATTACAAGAAAGGTCTCAAATTAGTCCATGGTTGCTCAATAGGATGAAATGGAGGGAGTGAGGAGCAAATACAAAGAAGGAAAGAAGGAAAGAAGATGGGTGGTGAATGAGAGAGAAAAGATACACAGTAAACGAAGAGAGACAAAGGACACACAGTAGAAGCAGTAAAGCTAAAGTTGATGATTTGAAAAGATCAGTTTATGGTGTCTAGCTGTGCTGAGGAAACAAACGACAGAAGAAAGTGAGACTATGGTTCTAAGAATTAGATTTGTAGAAGGAAATAAAGAATGAAAATTCAGGGCAACCTTAACAGCAAGAACAGACTTTATTTTGCCTAAGAAAGGAAGGTTTGGCTAAACTGTGACCAGGGCTCAAACCCAGAGGCACTGTGGTTGCAGAGCTTTTGAGCAGGGTAGAGTGGGGGGTTGGGAGTTGTTGGGGGTTTTGGGTATTGTCACTAAGGGCAGAGAAAGAAGAAGGGTTTTCTTAGAGGCGGTATTGGAAAATGAGCTTCTTTCTCTGGTTAAACTGTTTTTGGGTCTGCAGGGGGCAGGGCAGACATGCAGCTAGGTGTTTAGGGTAGAGGTCAACTGCTTTTTTTTTTTTTTTTTCAACCTCTGGGTATTGTACTAATAGCTGGCTTCCTGGACCTTTGAGCCTAGTGTAGAGTTTTAGTTTTAGGGGAGGAGGACTTTTTTTTTTTTTTTTTAACAGCACCTACAGATATGACAAAGCTATATACTGTGCTTATTTATGTCAAAGACTTTGTAACTTAGATGCATACTAAAGTGATTTACTATTATTATATGTTTCTTTGCATGTGAAGCCTACCCCTTCATCAAAATCTTGTAGTCATGAGTTCATGGACCACACTTTAAGAATTGTCATTTTAGAGAGATGCATTTTATGCACCTTTGTAGCACTTCAAATTTGATTTATGTGTGTATATGTGTATGACTGTAACTTTTTTCTTAAAAAAGTTTTTAAGTGTGAAAAAACATTTTCTGACTATTTCCTCACGAGACTGTAGCATTTTTGACAGTGTGATTGAAAGTTTTCATTACATCTTGTAAAAAGGTTTTCAGATCTGCTTATTTTATGTGTATGAGTGCTTTTCCTGTGTGTATGCATTGTATCACATCTGTGCCTGGTACAAGTGGAAGTTAGAGGGTTTATTGGGTCCCTGGATTTCCAGTTATGGGTGGTTCTGAGCCACTGTGTGGATATTGGGAACCTAACCTATGTCCTCTGTAATAACAGCCAGTGCTCTTCATTGGTGAGCGGTCTTCATAGTCCCAATTACATTTCTGTTAGACATACCTGTTTTTTGTTAATGTTGGAAGCTCTGAAAACATCTATAAAAATATTTTACAGAATTGTTGTGTGACTATTCTCAAGAAGATGTGAACAAATGTCTACTCATTCAGGTAGTACACCAAGGATAGACCAAAGCAATGATTTCACATTATTAGCTCTAAGCTACTTTATTCAAGCTACTCACAGGACCCTGGGTGACTCAAAGGCAGCTTCATTACCTAAAAGCCCATCCCAGTGAGATGATGACTTATGATTTAACCAGCAGACAGCTTCTAGAAGCCTCCTTTCCCCAGTAACTGTTTACTGCTTACATAATACAGGGAGGAGGGACCTTGTAAATCCTGTAAATTCCAGGAACTTTTGAGCTTTGTAAGTTTGACTTACTTCCTGAGTCTTTTAGATCTTCCTCACTCCAGGAAAGAATGTTCAAATTTAGAAGAGATAGTTGCACAACGAAAATAAATGTAAATAAAGTGCAAAATTAATGGAAATGGCTCATCCACTTTGGAGGGGTGTTATACAAAGCCTGCTTATAAGGAACAAGGGCTTTCTAATAGTTATATCAATAGGTTCGCTTCTCTAGAGAGTTTCATCTGTCCATAGTTCTTTATCCCTCCCTCTCTTTGATTTTCTCATCACTCAGAATGGCTACAGCTCTTCCAGTGTTGACTTTTGACCTCTTTCTCTGACTACATACCCTCCCGATTCTGTGAGCCACCCTGGGCTTTTAATGAATTTTTTTTATTACCACAGCAAATGCTTGAGATAGCCAACTCAAAAAATTAACTATAAAATGGTTAAATTTTATTATGACCTTGATTGGATTAGTAGATACCTAGGCCACAAGTGAGGTGCACCTTTGGAGTGAAGGCAAAGGTGTTTCCAGAGAGGATTGACCAAGGAGGGAGATCAAGCCAACCCTGATATGACAGCACCATCCTTTTGGGTCCAGTTTCTTGCTGAAGCCAATGGAAAAGGAGGAAGCACATGAACTCTGGCATTTTTTTTCTCTGTTTCTTCATTGGTACCAAGATGCTCCTCTTTCCCTGCCTTGATGGTCTGCATTCCTCTGAATGCTTAGCCAGAACAAAACATTTCTCCCTGACATCACTTTTCTCAAGTACTTTGTCCTTGCAATAAGAAGAAAAACAGCTAATACGTCAGCTTACAGAGAGAGAGGCCTTGCTCTGTCTCATAGTTTAAGCAGCTCCAGCTCCTTCTTAGTTGGCCATGTTGCTTTGGGTGCTTGCAGTGCATTTTAGAAATGGTGTGCATTAAAGGACAAGTATTCACCTCTGCTCATGAGAAAGGAGGGAGGGCAGGGGAGAGACAAGAGTCTTAGGACCCCACACCAAAGTTTTCACTACTCAGTGGTAGCGCCATGCTAGGTACTAAGCCATGTAGACCTTAGACCCCCCCCAATCTTTCTCAATATGTACTCTGTTAGATTGTTTTTGCAGAGAAACTTTCTCATTCTTAACCTTCTCCTAACTTCACGTACGACTGAGACTTTGCTAGACGTGGGTCAGCCTCTTTGATTCCTTTTCTGTTCTGTGCACAGGAGACCTAAATGCACTGGACAACAGCATAAGACCTGAATGCAGATTCCCTGTGTTACCCAGCAGCAATCGTCACATTCACAATGTAGCAGGTAGCTCGAGTTGAATAAGCCACTTAAACAGTGTCTTAAGAAGTTAGCCATTTGGATAGGGGGGATGAGGTGGGGGAATGACTGGGGGATGACTGGGAAGAGGGGAGGGAGGGAGGGGGAACAGTAGTAGGTAGAAGAAGAATTAGTTAGCCATTCGGCTTCCAGCTGTATGCTGGTGATCTGGGTGGGCTGTGTTGAGCCTGGAACTTGCTATCATCTGGGTTAGTCTTGGCTGATCTCAGCAGGTGCTCACATGTGTTTTTGAGCTACTTGTGACCCACTCAGGTTTCTTCCACACAGCCTCTCAATTCTTGGCAAGCTAACACAGTTTGGTTTATACATGGTTAAATTTGGATGCAGAAAGCAGAAAGAGTTGAATACAGGACACCTCTTGAGATACAGGCTTGCCACTGACAAACTTTTCATGCTTTTTCCCTGGACAGTGTCTTCTAATTTTCTGTTTTTGTATACATGGAAATTAAGGTTTTTTGACCTAACTATTTAAATTTTTAAACTAAGTATTAAATTCCATTATTTTGTACAGTAACAATTAATAAAAATTCATGGTTGTCTCATCCTACATCCAATTTTATTGAGAGACAATGTTCAGTTTTATAAAGTTTTTTTTTTATAATTCTGGGAAGATTATTTATGTCATCCTTGGTTCTCACCCTAGGACATCTGATTTTAGTTCTGTATAGATCTGCCTTACCTGAGCATTGGCGTAAAGAACACATGGCTAGATAAATTGTGTGTCATCTTTCTATCAGAGTTCTTAATTAGGCCTGTCTCTACACAGCATGCCAACAGATGAACATCATGAAGGCTCCACAGGCACTTTATATACACACCCACACTCCCACATACAAGAACACATATTGCTGTATTTTCTCAGAAGTGTGAACCATGGCTTTTTAAAAAATATGTATTTATTTATTATGTGTACAGTGTTTTGCCGTCATGTATGCCTGCACACCACACCAGAAGCCACCACATCTCATTATAGATGGTTGTGAGCCACCATGTGGTTGCTGGAAAGTGAACTCAGAACCTCTGAAAGAGCAGCCAGTTCTCTGAACCTCTGAGCCACCTCTGCAGCCCTGTGAACCATGGCTTTTATGAGATTTTCTGAAAGCTCTCAAAGCTAGCATCCCACACAGGACTTCAGAGTAGTAGAAATTAGATTTCATTGTTTGTAAATTTAACATTTTTAATGTTTCTATTTGTGACTGTGTCATTAAACTAAATAAAGCATAAGTAAATGGATGTAAATGTGGGTAAAAATATATAACTCCGGAGAAGATGGTGAGGAAGGATGCAGGGTGGGCAGAAGGACACAGGGCATGAAAGAGGAAAGAGACAGGGGGCAAGGTCTGCATAGAATCAGGAAAGGGAGCACAGAGGTGGAGGAGATGGGGAGCAGGAGACTCTGTAACACACTTTATTCAAAAGTGGCAGTGTTGAGTAACATTTGCTTATTTATCTTGATTAATTAAAAATAAGATAACTTTTTTAAGACTAAGCATTTTATTATATTTGGAGGATTTCCTATCCCCTTTTGGAATGCCTCACAATGGCAAGCTTTATCCGCAATGCTTGCACATGCCTGCTGCCTCCTCAAGCAGATTGTTGTACAGTAGGATCTGCAGAGATCACTTACTAAGTGTTTTGGAAATTACTGTGTGGAGCTGGTCAATAACTTACTTAAAGTTTGAAACTTGTTAATAGCCTACCACTTTTTAAAAATTATTTTTATTTTTGAAATAGTGTGTCTTGTAGACCAAACTGCCTTTGCAGCCCAGTGTTGCCTTGGGTTCTGGTCCCTCTACCTCTCCTTCTGAGTGTTGGGGTTTCTCTAAGTTTTTTCTTTCTGGTGTGACTTTTCAGCTACCCTGGGTAAGCTCATCAATAATCATGAGAAACTGTGCATTGTTTTCTCCAAAGTGTGCAGGGACTTCTTTAATTTCAGTCTGATTGATTTCAGAAGTTGAAGGACCTTCTGAATGAGAAACACTCTGAGGTGAGAGTCCTGAGAACTTTGTGTAATGATAAATAAAATCTGTAATATTGTGAGTTCTGGGCAGCAGTGTGCTCATCTATGGCATCTCAGACATGGGCTTGATTGGTAGGGAGATGGGCTGGTTATCATAGGTGAAAATAAACACTTCGCCCACTGAACACTGGTGTAAAAGAGGGCAGAATGCTCTGAACATCCGCTGGAGAATTCCTAAAAAAAAAAAAAAAAAGAAAAGAAAAGAAAAGAAAAAAAAAAGTTCACAGTAGCAGATAGATTGAAGCCAATAAGTCCAAAACCTAAACACCATACCTTGACCACACATTCACCATTTTTTATTTACAGCATCCCCAGACCCAAGGCAGTGTATACAGCAAGGCAGCCTAAATCTCAAAGAGAATCACCTGATTCTGTCTTGAGGGGAAAGATAAAAAGTTATTTAAAGCCTTTATTTTCTCTTCTCCGTAATCCCTGAGCCTAAAGCAATACTACAGGCAGAGCCCAAAAGAAGCCTCCAAACCAAAACTTGCTTATTTTACCCCAAGAGACCAGATAGATCCTCATCGCTGTGTTTTCTGCTTCTGTCCTGCTGCCATTTGGTCCTGATGAGAACATGGTCCCATCACAGAAGTATGCAACAGAACAGGAAAACGAAAGACTCATCTGATGGATACACAGACAGAAGAGTAATATGAAAGTACTGTCAACCACACAGAAACCAAAAGGAGCAAAAGCGATGGTACAAGCATTTGTAGTTGACAATCGAACAGCTTAGATGAAAGGCACACATTTCTAGAAAGACATGAATCACCAAAGCAATGCCAGGAGGAAAATCTGGAGAGGCATCCAGAGAGTCAAGAAACTGAACTGATAACTCAGATCTTTCTTCAGTGAAAATACCAGCCCCAAATGGCTTTCACTGGAGAACTCTATCAAATATGTTAAAAAATTAATATCAATAATTCACAAAATTAGAAAATGAAAACTGAAATGAGTCATAAACTGAATATAAACCCATATTAAAATTTTAAGAGAAAATTCATGATCTTGGGTAAGGCCAAGATTTCTTAGCTATTACACCAAAAAACACCCCCTTCCAGCAAAAGGATAATTGGACTCATCAAAAATTTTCAACTTTTGGACTTAAAAAACACCATTAGGTGGGGCATAGGACTTGCCCAGCATTATAAGTACTGAGTTTGACCCTAAGTATCACAAAAGAAAAGACAAGAGAAGACCCATCTTTAAATATATGGAAAAGATAAATCACAGATTGTAAGAAAATATTTGAGATTATGTGTCTACTAAAAGACTTGTATCCTGTTCTTAAAAGCTCACAAAACTCATTAAGAAGAAAAGAAACAAATTTTAAAATGGGCAAACCTTTGGTGGTCTGTGAACAGCTAATAACTATATTATGGGGACAGGCTAGTGGTCACCATGTGATAATGGAGAATAATAGTACATTCAGAGACTGAAATCCTCTTCATTGTAAACAGGTGACAGTGTTACAACATGGATGAGCCTCAAAACCCCCAAAGCAGGGGCTGAGAAGATGCTCAGAGTAGGCATGGCAGCTGCCTGTAATCCTAAATGCTTGGGATGAGAAGACAGTATCTCAGGGGGCAAGCTGGCTAGTTAGACTAGCCAAATTGGAAAACTCTTGGTTCAACGAAAAATTCTACTTAATGTAAAGTGTAGAGCAAGCAAAGCAGACTCCTAATGCCAACATTTGGCTTCCATACACATGTCCACATATATGCACATGCATGTTGTGCAAGTGCACGCACACACACACACCTATACCACAAACAGAACAAAGCAAAACCATGAAGCTACATGGAAAAAACGCAGTGCGGAAGACTCCACATGACTCTGCTTACATCAGTGTCCAGGAAATGCAGATCAGTACAAACACACAAAGTAGGCTAGAGGTCCCTCTTGGGGATAGACCCCAGGGCCTGATACATGTGAACCAAATGCTGTACTGCTCCCCCTTGCTGCCTGTACCAGGCCCTGGATCCTTTTTAAAAGTCTCCACTTGGTATCTGCATGAGGTGGCTCAGTAAGGAAACACATTTGCTGCCCAACCTGATGCCCTGAGTTCAGCACCCAGATCTCACATGGTCAAGAAGAGAACTAACTCCTGCAAGTTATCTTTTAACTTATATATGCTCACCAGACACACACACTATAAAAATTTTAAAATGTAAAAAATAATAATAATAAAGACATCTCTATCAGGTAAAAATTTGTCCTGAAAAATGCTTTGGGTAGGCCAGTTTGGGCTTAAGTCACTTTCTGCTTCAGGTGTGTGACATTGTAGATAACTGTATATTAATTACCTACCTATTACATTTGGAGACACAGAAATTTAGTTTTCCTAATCTAGTCTCTAGCTTGAAATCCCAAGTTAGATCTTTGTGCCTCATATGGGTCTGGGGAAGGGTGTGTGTGTGTGTGTGTGTGTGTGTGTGTGTGTGGTGTGTTGATCATTTTATTTTGTTAAATTGGAACATGCAACATTCTCCCCACAGGATCAGTGAGGTAATACACACCTTTCTTCCTTTTGTGAATGCCTATCTAGTTAAAAGGCTATATAGATATTTATCATACTAGCTGACACAAAGCAAAACCTGTTTATATGTCACACTTTCATTCATTAGTTAATAATTCAAATCTAGCAGGCTTGTGGCATCTCACATTCCCTCTGTCTACCCTCTGTGGTTAGCTGGAAATATGGTCCTTCTACATCTTACACTTTTTAAAATCTCTTCATCTTCTTGAAAAGGGAGACAGAAAGAGTTGCATTGTACAGAATACAAGGAAGGAAGTCAAGTGATTTGTTCAATACTCAATTTGAAAAAAAATTAGTCATTGAGTGTTTTTTATGATAATTTTCAAAGAGTTAGTGAATGGTAGCAGGGTGGCTTCAGTCACTTCTGAGAGCTGTGAGATATTGCCCTGCCCTGCATCCTGTCCGGTGATGCCCTAGTTACGGAGAAGCAATACAAGCTGCCTTTGTCTGAGCACTTCCTTTTGCCAGGCATCTTTCCTTATGGCCCATCTCCCTTAATCATCACTTGGCCAATGCCTGGTCCTCCTATTGGTACAGCCCATGCTTGTAGCCACTTGAGAGCAGAGAAAGAAGCTGAGGTGCAACTAGCTGGACTGTTATTTGCCTTTCTAAGCTTAATAGGTAGGGATCAGTGTTACATTCTTTAAAGTCACAAACTCAATAGAATTTGAGCTTGCTCTTTGCGCGTGGGAAGTGGTAGGAATTGTCACCCAATACAAGGTAGGATTCCGTGGAATGGAGTCTTAGTTCTGAGAAATAAGGTGCTTTGGATATCACTTAAAATTTTTGAAATCCTTAAAGAAATGAATCTCCTTTGTTTAATTTCTTTTCTGGGTGTTCCCTTTTCAAACATTTTCTAGCATTCACATTTCTGAGTCAGATCTTGTGAGGCAAGTGATTGCTATTAAATAATAACATTCATCATGTATTATATGAAAGGCAGCATGTCTTCTCCAGTGTATCAGATAGAAAAGTTTGCTGCTGTTTTCCACAGCTGCAGTCAGTCAGTGTGTGTGAGTGTGAGTGAGTGTGTGTGTGTGTGTGTGTGTGTGTGTGTGTGTGTAAAGCTGCCCCCCACATGATTAAGCCACTGTCTGATGAGTATATCACCAGTGTGCCAAAATGGAAGAACCAAATGCTGAAATTTATATTCCTGGTTGTTACATGCCTTTAAATTATTCTAAACACCTTGCTGTATGTTTGTCTGTAAGAAATGGAAAATAAGACTGGGCAGTGTTGGCTAGCTACTGCTATATCAATAACAGATTCTCTAGAAATCTCAAGAAAATAACAGACTCAAACATGCCTTGAGCTGTTCTCTGGGAAACTATGGCAACAAGCCTGTTAATTAAAACTGAAGTAGTGTGTGTAGCTTAGGGAAACACAGAGAGACTGCCAACGGATAAAGTGAGTATATGAAAATAATTCAGAAACCCAAAAAGTGTTCTATATAGTTGGTGTGTTATCTGTATTTTTTTAAAAAAACCAAAACTCTCAAACTGTTCAGAGGATATTGACATTTGGCTTTGGGATGTGTGATAGAGGCTCTTTGTTATGGTTTTAAAGGTCAATATTAAGATGTATGTGTTAGCTGAAATCGTAAGGTATAACCCAGAGGTACTCTCAGTTGCTGAAGGAAGCCAGAGTGAGTGGATGCTGAGAGGATGGTGGTGCTTGTATGTATCCATTCCATCTGCCCATCTACCTGTCTGACATCCATTAACTGGGCTGCCACACTGATACTGATGACTGGAAAGTTAGTAAACTAGTCCCATCTTGAGCTGAAGTGTTTACAAACTGGTGTGCTAGAATTTATCTTTCTTCAAGTTTTATTTATTTATTATGTATACAGTATAAAGAAGAGGGTACTAGATGTCATTATAGATGGTTGTGAGCCACCATGTGGTTGCTGGGAATTGAACTCAGGACCTCTGGAAGAACAGTCAGTGCTCTTAACCTCTGAGCCATCTCTCCAGCCCCTAGAATTTATTTTTAAAGCAGGTTAATATATTATGCAGAGTGCAATTTACTAAGCTTTCCAAATTAAAAAATAAAAGCAAAATGGAAAAACAAGAATTGTGTGTGTGTGTGTGTGTGTGTGTGTGTGTGTGTGTGTGTGTATTTTGTGTCAGCAACCCCCAGTTATGGGCAGATCTATTGTGGGTTTTTTTTTGGGGGGGTTGGGTTTCTTTTTTTTTTTTTGCCTAGAAGAATTTGAGTTTATGCCTATTGTTTCAGCATTCCATCTGTTCAGTCATCAGAAAAGCCTCAGTGTGGAGTGTAAATGCATAGTCACCTGGTAAGGGCAGTCATAGAAGGCAGGTATCAGCTAGTGGAATACAAAGGAACCGTGACAAATATAAACGCTCATTGCCAGGGACATCGCAGGAACAGGTTCCCGAGCTCCTAAGGCAGAGCCAGCACAGGACTGAGTACTGGGACACCTGCTGCTCTGTCTCCCTGATCTGACTTGCAGTTCCCTCCTTAGAATACTGTTGAGAGGGCTCACTGTGGATAACCAGGTCTGGCCACTCCTTACTTAACAACTTCCTTGTCATGCAGGATGAGCGCATCGCTGTCTGCTCCAAGTACATCTCTGATGTGTTTGGGCCTCGACTTAAATCAAGAGCCAACTGTTCACCCTCCCATGTCTCCGTCTGTTTTCATGCCATCTCCCCCCCGCCCCCCGGGCTGGAATTCCTCCAATCCACTTCTTTTTATGTGTGACAGATCTCTGCTCATATTTCCAAATGAGTGTAAAACATTTTTTCATTTCTACTTTTATCTCTCAGTCTACCCTTAATCCTTACAAACATTTTTGTCTTCTGAGACTGGGTGAGGGCAATGGGCGTGAGGTGGGAATTTAGATATATATCTGTCTTTCCAAGGCAGGGACTTCATAATTTTTGCCATCTTTCCACAACCTTGTGTGGCACCTGGCACAGAAGAGATACTTAACTATTTGGTGAATGTTTAATGCTGGGCAAACACGTGATGAATGCATTGGTGGAATTAAGTGGGTAAAATGATTGGAGTCAGCAGGCACATTTGAGAAAATACAAAGATGTTGAAATGTGGCTTTGCTGTTCTCCCCTTTTTCTTATCTCCTGTTGCCGCCTGGGCTTGGGTTGCTTTCATACCCGCTCCTGTGCTTCACCAGACATCTTCCTCAGTTCTTAACCTAGGCTTTCCTTATCCCTAACTGCTTCTGAGTTCCTAAAACACCCTGCCTTCTCCCAAATTCTACCTTCAACTCCAGATTAAAAAGGCTATTTCCAAGCAGAATGGTGCCAGCCTGTCTACAGACAGCCCTTGGCATCAGTGTTTCCAAGTCTGCAAAGTCCATCAAAACTTGGGTCTATATGAACAGATGTGGACATTCCCCCTTTGTCACTGATCCCTAAACAGTACAACACAGCTATGTATAATACAGTATTCTTATTGTATGCTAGTTAGGTGTGAGTAAGTGAAGGGTGATTCAAAGTATGTGTGTGTGTGTGTGTGTGTGTGTGTGTGTGTGTGTGTGTGTGTGTGTGAGAGAGAGAGAGAGAGAGAGAGAGAGAGAGAGAGAGAGAGAGAGAGGCTTTGGTACCCAAGTGGTATCAGTGGCTTTGAGAAATGGATCCCTCAAGGACTGTTACTGAAGAATTGTAGTCAGAAGTTTCTCTGTCCTGCCTGCTGCCCCATAGCCATTTAGTCCCCAGTAATCACACAGTGTCTTATATTAATTATTAACTGTTTGGCCTATGGCTCAGACTTGTTACTTGCTAACTCTTTTTTTTTTTAAACTTTATTTATTTATTTATTTGCCTTGGTGTTTGCCTGGAACTGGAACTACAGACAGTTGTTAGCTGCCACATGGGTGCTGGGAATCGAACCCGGGTCCTCTGGAAGAGCAGCCGGTGCTCTTAACTACTGAGCCATCTCTCCAGCCCCCACTTGCTAACTCTTAAACTAACCCATGATTCTTATCTATGTTTAGCCACATGGCTTGGTACCTTTGCTGTAGTGCAGCATTATCATCTTGCTTCCTCTGCGTCTGGCTTTCATCTTCTTTGTCATTCCTTTTCCCAGAATTCTTCTAGTCTGGTTGCCCCACCCACACTTCCTGCCTGCCTTCTGGCCAATCAGCATTTTATTAAACCAATACAAGTGACAAATATTTACAGTGTACAGAGCATTCTCCCATAAGGAATGAACACTCCAAACTAATTTGAGGGCAGGTTGCAAATTCGTAACAGGAAAACAGTAGGAAGTACTTGAAATCTGAATTCCACAATGGAAAGACCTGTTTTGATTTTTGAATTTTTGACTCTGAAATTTTTCTTCCATGTAGTATGCTAATACAATCTTAAATCAGCTTTTATGCCAAGATTTTGGGTTATATTTCGCAGTCTTAGCAAAGGAATATTTAGAAAGCCATGTGTCTCTAGCCAGTCTTTAGCAATATTGGTTCATGTTCAGCAGTGTTTTTACAATAACTTGAGTATTTTGTTTCATTATATTTTTATATAATTGAATGAATATTGGAGAAATGACTGCTAATGCTGGTGATGAGAAAAATAAGTCTAATACAGCAGCTTACCTGAGATAAATATATTTAAAAATTGGGTGAAGCAAAAGAAAAAATTCTTAATCTCAGGTGGATGCTCTCTACAGTTAAACTTACCTAGAACACATTTTATTAGGTATGTGAAAAAGCCAGAAGCAAGGGACATGCATATCACTCTCACACTCTCAGCCCCAAAATGTATGCACTAGGGGAAACATCCTATACTTTAGTTTCTGGGCTCGGAACCCAGCTTTATGTGAGATTTCTGCACATTTTTTATTGTTGATATCATTAAGGAAATATTTTGTTTTCATCCAGGTGTTGCTCTGGTATATCTGTGTTTTTTTTCCCCCAGCAATGGGCAACTCTGGTACAAATTTGATTTCAGGAAAGGGCCCTGATTAACTAGGGGTGGCACTGGGAGGGGCCTCTAAGGCCTGTGAGGTGAGACCAGCTGCTCCACAAGCCTTCCTCACCTATAGGATGATAAGGAAATCATAAGCACCAAAGGTTTATGTGTTCCAGCTTGGACAACAACTTATGACAACCACTGCCATATGACCCCAGTGGCCAGTTCTGACTACTGGGGCCTTGCCTCTCCAGAGACCCAATGCAGCTCACTCTGGGCCCTTGTTCTGAAGGCTTGTCTTGCAAACCCAATTGACACAGACCTGTGTGTTGGATGTGCAGATGGAGTCGAGCCATATTAAATAACTTTTGGGGCACCACCCCATTTGCTTATAGTGGTGGTAAGTTTGTAAGTTATCAACATTATGCTGTTATTTATAAGCTTGCATTTTCCTGGCAGATTCTTATACTTGTTTTGAAAAATTAAAGGGTAAATTTGGTTTGCTGATGCTTTGTTGTATTTTTTCTTGGCTCTGATGTCAGGTTAATTACATCTATCTTTAGTCTTCCCACCTAATTTTTTACTATTTGTATATAAGATTTAAACGATGGGATTGTGGAGAATGAGAATGGGAACGCCTTACCATGTGCTGATGTCTCTTCCCTCAGGGAATTAAAGGTGTAGTTGGTAGCATTTTCTCTTACTGGTTACATTAAAATTTTGTCTTGAAAAGGCAAAAGGCATTTTGTTGATTAAAAATTTAAATATGAAAGTCCACCTGTGGGAACTATTTATTTCATTCTTATTCATCATTTTAGAACAAGAGCATATTTCTCCTTATGTGAGTAATAAAAGTATGGTTTTTTTCTCCCCTTTTTACATCAATAGCAAAATAAGGTGTATATTCTTATCTTACTCACTTAGGCAGCTTTCTATAGAGTGTATTCTATTTATCTAACATTATACATCCCACTTCAGAGGTACATGCACTAAATATTAATGTAAGAAGATTTCCTGATTTTATTATCATAAGCAATGCAGTAAGTAATATGAAATCTCAGTCTTTTCACCAGGTGAATTCCCTGTAGTTTTATGAATTTGGGTTGTATCATCTCTCTGATATTTCAGCCTTCCCCCTATATTTAACTCATTTTATACAACCCCCATTCATACAGCTACAACTCCCAGAAATAGAATTCTAAGATTCAACGTTTATGGTTTTTCACTTGCGTAAATGTTGTTGTGTGACCCTCCATAATGGGGTGTTTTTATTACTGAGGCTATAGTTCTTTTCTCTTATGTCAGTCTTTAGCTTGCCTGTTCTTTTATTTGGTTTTCTGATACCAGTTACCAATATTTCAATTGTATTTTTAATGGAAAGAAAATAAATCAGTGTTTTCCTTACTGTTAAATGTGAATTCCTTCAGAGGAGACTTGAATGTTTATTAGTTTAGGTTTCCTGTGAGATTATGAAAATACTTTCAGATTTGTCCAGCTTGTCTTCCATGGAAGCCTTTCGTGTGGTTCTTCCATGTCTTGTAATGATGATTTCTAGTGCCTTTTTGATTACGAGTAAAAGTGAGTGTGTGGCACATTCTAGGTGGGATTTCTGTGTGTAGATGTCAGACTCGTTCTCTTAATCCTCTGATCTTGCACTTACTTCCTGTACTGCTCGTGGCAGCTTTATTGCAGGCTCCTGGCTTGTCCGGCAGACATAAAAGGTTAGGTGTGGGCCGCCTTTTGCTGTTCCTGACTTTCTTTATAACAGGAACATCCCTGTGCTTCCTTTATAACAAGATTCTTTGGACTTCTCATAACAAATCTTTCTTCTTACGTTATACAGATTTTTTTAGGCTGCTGATTGTATTTGCTGGCGCACACACACACCCCACCACCACACACATACCACACTCACTCACATACACACCACACCACACACACACTCACATACACACCACACCACACACAGTCACACAACACAATCTCTCACACACACACACTCACACACATGACACACACACACACTCACATGCATGCACGCTCTTGTTTGATTATTGTTTTTACGACACAGGGTTTTGTAATGAACCCTTGGCTGCCTAGTGTAATGAACTCTTGGCTGCCTAGGCTAGCCCTAGAAATCCTCCTGCCTTTGTCTCTCCAGTGCTTGGATTACAGGTATCTGCTACCACACCAGTTACACCTGCTGATGTTTTAAGTAGATCTTTGCATTGTTATCTATATGTGACACTGTAAAATTTTTTCTCTGGGGAAATCATTGAATGATTTTTTGCACTATGATATTTTCTTTATAAAAATCTGTTTCACTTGTTTATTGTTTAAGCTCTTTGGTGCAGTATATATATATATATATATATATATATATATATATATATATATTTTTTTTTTTTTTTTTTTTGGTTCAGCTTTTAAGGGTTTCATAGCATTCCTCTGTGAGATCCTGGCTAATGGGTTTGGATAATGGGGGATCCGTCTCATTAAATGGATTAGAGGTGATGAATACATGAAATACTCCTCTAGTATTGAGAACAAGGATGATTGAAAGTGGCCTTTGTGGCTGTAGGTGATGTCTAAACCAAATTGCAGGATCAGTGTGCCCTTCTAACTTGGGATTATGATCCTCGTGTCTTTGGTTAACCCCCTTGTACCTGCTTGTTTTTCTCTCTTATTCTGCTACCTGTCTCCACTGAGGTCGCCTACTAACTAACCAGTACCATTTTTGAGATATGACTCCATAGAACTGTCTCACTTCGGGGTTGGAGAGGTGACTCAGTGGCCAAGATCAGTCCTGGCACCCGTGTTGGGTGGTTCATAACTACCTGTAACTCCAACTCCAAGGGATTTGACACACAATTCTCTCCTCTGGGCATGCTCACATACATGGCATTCACTCATACCATATACACATGTGGTATTCACTAACACATGTGCATACACATAAACAAAAATAATATAGATAATTTTTTTAAAAAAAGAAGTATTTCATTTTCTATCAGAGTCATGAATAAAATCCTGGAAGAATCTTGGGTCTTTGTGCTTTGCTCCCCTTCTGTCTTGCCTTTTGGTAGCTCTGAGTACACGTAGTCTGAGCTGAAGCACAGTTAGCACTTCAGTGCAGAACTTAGGGCTTTGTACGTAGACCTTGGGGAAACCCAGTGTCTCTGCATAGTTCTTTTCAGAGTGTGGAGAAAGGCTAGCATCGTGAATTCTGCTCTCTCCTGCCTCCTGCCTTGATGGATTTTCAGTGCTTGCCTTGAAATGGTCTCTTCATCTGGCCCAGTAGCTCTTTGCTTGTCTTTGACCTTATTGACCCCTCACTGGGTTTCTCAGCAGTGATCTTGGCTTCCCTTTTCTCCAATAAACCTGTCTCCTCTTTGGCATCTCTGTGATATGCCCTGAACTGACATTCTTCTGTTATCGTTACTACACAGTGTTCTACCGGTCTGTGTCCCTCATTTGTATGATTACATCAAAGCCCGAGCTCCATTTTATTCTATCCATTTTAAACTATCTATCAAGTTTCCCATGCTTGCCACAGTGCCACATGATTTCAAGAACAACATTGAAGTTACTGAATACACGAAGCCCACGTGATGGAGGAGCAGCAGACACCGGATGTGGTGGTTCACAAGTGTAATTTTAGTACCTGAGAGGCTGAAGCAGAAGGATCACCACAAGTTCCAAGCCTGCAACCTTTCCTCTCCACCTAACAAAATGCAAAAAATAGAGGAAATAACAAAGATGAATACAGAATGAATTAAGTTTCAATGGGCCTTAGTAACACCCACATCCTGGGGGCAGGTTTGAAAATATTGCGTTGTGAAAAATAAGCAAGATGGTTAGTTCAGGGCAGTTGAATTTACATTTGATTTATGTTCATGTTGTAGATACTTTTCTGGCAACATGTTTTCTAAATGCGCTTCATCAAAGATGCATCTCAGAATAACTCAGACACACCGTCTCCAAAGCTATGAAAGTCTGAACTACTCTAGTAGAGTCATAATTCAGCTTTTGTATTGAGGAGCGTGCTGGTCCTTCCTGCTTCAGGAAACAGTGAGAACAGAAATGAGGGAATCAATGGGATTTGGCAGGGATGCTAAAATTAGCTTTGCTGGCTTGAAGTCAGATGGTCAGAGGATTAAATGAGAGGCTGTAGAGCCGAAAGGCCCCTTCCCAGGCTCCTACCTGCAAATTATAAACCTTACCAGTAGCATCTGTGATTATGTTTGGTTTGAGTGTTTCCCCATCTTGAGCTGTGGGAAAAAAATTGAACTGGCAGCCTGTGTTTGGATGACAAAGAAGGAATTCAGGATCCCTAAACGTTCCTGCGACTAGCATTGTTTGAATCCTTGTGGTCCTTACTGTCCATTCAGACTGTTCCACCTACAACCCTTCTTAATTCATGTGCACGTTCTCCATCTTGTCTCGAGATAGGTATTTTTTGTTAGGTTGGTTTTTGAATCAGAGCCTCTGTGTAGCCCTGGACCAAGCTGTCCTTGAACTCAGAGGTCTGCCTGCCTCTGCCTCCCAAGTGCTGGGATTAAAGATGTGTGCTACTATGTATGGCTCTAGATATATAATTTATATTTGTTTTTTTCTCTTCTTCACAAATAAATCATTGTGTTTTGTTGTGCTGTAGTATGTAGCGGTGATTTAAAAGATCTTTAAATCATACACACTTACGATTTTACTGAGATGTATTAATAGTTAAAATTATGTTTACAAGTTTAACACCAGTTACAGCTTGAGAAAAATGAATGGTGACAATGTGAGTTTGCTGGTTTTACAACCTTACCCTAGAAATGTTTATTCCTTTCAGTGAGATGACATGGTTAATCAGCTGTGGTACAGAAGGATCATTCTTTAATTACTGGTGCTCAGCAGTGTGAATGCCTTCTTCTCTGTCCCATGAAGTCTGGGCAGAAGAGTGTGAAATGTGAGTGCAAGATGATCAGAGCTTAAAAGAAACCGAATAAAATATGTCACCAAGATAGAATCCTCTTAATTTTCTAAGAACTGGGTTGTGTGTGTATGTTCATGCATGCATACATACACACATACATTTTTTTTTAATCACTGTGACCAAAGCACCTGGGCAAAACAGCTTAAGGGAGGGGAGGTTCCAGAGAACTCAGGCCAAGGCAGACTGGCTTCATAATGGTCAGAGGCAGAGCAGGGAGCAGAGACAAGATCCTTCAAAGGCATACCTAGAATTATCCTTTAACCAGCCCTATCTTCCAACCTCCCCTAAATGCCATCTCATACAAACAGATCGGTGTATTCATCCATTCCAGCTGGGGACCAGTCCTTCTATATCTGAGACTTTTGGAGGACACTTTAGACCCAAACTATAATTCAAAAATCTACATATCAACTGGTGATGACCTAGACCTGTCAGCGGGTTTGGCTAGTTCCATGGCTCATATTTCTCTTTTAATTATTTTTATTTGCTAATCTTCCATGCATGATATGTATGCATGTGCACACATGACAGCATGTGTGTGGAGACTGAAGAGCAACCTCCCACATTGTCCCTCAGATCGTCAGGTGAATGGCGAGCACTCTTCCATGCTGAGACATCTCATCAACCACCATGCTTATCTTTTCAACTCTGCATTCAGTGATTTCACAGCCATGATGGAAATATTTTTATCCTGGATATTAGGGTACTTTATAGTAGTTAACTTTTTATGTGTGAACTTGATTAGGCCATGGGATGGCTAGATAGTGGTCAAATATTCCCTGGATCTTTTTTTTTTTTTTTAATGGTTTTGGTGGGTGAAATTAAATTTAAATTTAAATTAAATTGGTGGACTTACTTGTAAGTTCCATTAGTTGAAGGCCTAGAGGGACCTAGGCCTTCTGAATCAGTGCCTTTTCTTGTTGCTGGGATAAAATGCCCGACAGAGCATTAAGAAAGCATTGGCATTGGCTCACGATTTGAGGTTACAGTCCATTAATCCGGGGAAGGGATGACAGTCGGGGTGTGAGGCAGTTGTTCACACTTCACCCCCAGTCAGGAAGCAGAGAGAGCCGAGGCAAGGCTGATGCTCAGCTTAGCAGACTTCCCTTTTTACCCTGGGGTCATCCCACTTCAACCTATTCTAAAAATTCAGACATGCCAGGCGTTTGTTTCCATGATTTTAATTTCCACCAAGTGCAATCAAGATTAGTCATCATGGGCTAATCCCCACAAGTAAAGGAGGATTCTCTACCTCATGTGACATTTATGAGTCTTCAAAGAGAAGCAGAAGAAGATATGGGAGGTCCCTAGAAACCTTTGAGTTAAAAGAAATATTCTAGGAAAAAATACCTGGGAGCCATAGTGAGAACAGAGTGGCAGTTTGATCTGAAGAATTCTAAGTTTCTGTGTAGGAAACTGGAAAGATAGCTTACCATAACGGCAGCACTTGCTACATATTAGGAAGATCCTTTTATCCAAGGTATATAAGTCTTTAAGAGACTAAATAAGGGTCATGTGTAAATTAGAGGACAATGAGCGAAGAGGTTATGAGTGGATAATTAAAACAAAAGGTTTATACAGATATGAGAGACTTTTACATTTACTGGCAAACAGTCACCAATGAGGAGTAGTGTTTTCCTTCCAGGAATGGCAGCAGATAGAGTCACACTGTTCAGGATTGATGGGATGGGATTAAAAGCAGATTTTGTAATGGTGGCATAAGTGTAATTTGTAATGTGATTTTTTTTGTTTTCCTATTACATTTATTTATTTATTTATTTGGTGTGCATGTGTATGTGTGTGAGTGCAAGCATGTCACAGAACATTTTGTGGAGGCCAGAGGACAATGTGTGAGAGTCAGTTTCACCTTGTGGGTCCCGTTGAGCAGTCTTACCAGCAAACTTTTAATGGCATGGTAACTCTACTTTTTTTTAATTTTATTATGAATAAAGTCTCATTTTTTTTTAAAACTTTTTATTTATTTGCCTTGGTGTTTGCCTGGAACTGGAACTACAGACAATTGTTAGCTGCCATGTGAGTGCTGGGAATCGAACCTGGGTCCTCTGGAAGAGCAGAGGGTGCTCTTAACCGCTGAGCCATCTCTCCAGCCCTAAAGTCTCATTTTTAATTCATGTATCCATTTGTTCAGACTCCCTTCCCCCTCCCGCCCCTCCCAGTCACTCTCTCTTCTCCCCATCACTTTATTTCCTCCCCAGCAAGGGCAGGAGGTCCCAAGGTCCCAAGGTGGCTTAGTTCAGCATCCACTCCAGGCAGATCCACTTTCCTCACCCCAACATCAAGACTGGGTCAGGTGTTCCTCTGGGGGGAATGGGCTCCAAAGTGCTGGTCCAAGGTGTTTCAGATCCCAAGCAGACAAAATACTGTATACAATAATAAATAAATAAACCTTAAAAAAGAAAGAAAGAAAATTATTCATTTAGAAAGAATATGTATTTGAAATACTATCTGAATTCTTGCTAAGTCTCTGCAAATTCAGGAAGGTGAGCATGATCTATCTGTATTAACTCTCTGACTGCTAGTGATCGGTATGAAAGGATGTTTCTAGAAGGGCAGAGCAGAGACCTTCAGACACAATTTTAGTAAAAACAAAACAAAAACCAAAAACTGTAAGTGTTACAGTTACAGGAGTACTTATGTTTCTGAATAGTGCAGGGGAAGCATCCTCATGGCCAGAAATGGATATTGTGTAGGTCAGGCTGATAAATGCTACTAAACTCCACTCAAGTTCACCTACTGGGGAAGCCAGCCAGAATCCAGGGATGGAAGCTGGAAAGTAACCCCATCTCATCAAGGCTTAGCCACTGCTCCAGATTCAGTTGAATCCTCCCAGGGAAGGAGTCAGTGCAAGGTGACCCCTGATGCAGCTTATGCTGACATCTTTGCAGGCCTCTGTGGGTGTGAGGATGGGGCAGGAGGAACAGAGGGAGAACTGGACACTGCAGGCTGTGACCACAAACTGACTGCACAGCATTTCTCCCTAACCTCATTGACCTCTGACTCCTGGGATCCTGGGTCCTGTTCCCTGCTTCCTCTCTTTATTTAGCATAAATGATCAGAGGCTTTTTGGTCATGGAACTTTTTTTTTTCTCCTGCTGCTTTCTGGTAAGAACACCTCTAGAGTAAGCAGATTTTGAGAGAGAATATACTGCCAGAAAAGCATTTAAGTCTTGAACACAGACCAAATGTACACGTCATCTCAGTAGGGGCCAAAGCTCACTCCCATAATGTGGTCAGGAGCATCAGCCCTCTCTGCTCTGTGCCTGGGGGTGGGGGTGGGTTGGGGTGGGGGAGGATGGGGCTGTTTGGAGGGACTTTGACCACCACAGAGTGTGACAGGACCTCTGCTCTCTGGGTCCTTCTTAGCCTTCTCCTGTAGGCAGCCAGCCTCGGGTGATAGGGAGTCTTGGCAAAGATCTATCCCTGATTCCTGCTGACTTGCTTTCCTAAGTTACTGCAGTTGGTTAGATTTGAGGTTTGAAGTCCTACTTGGAATGCCAGCACCAGCTTCAGGGGCATTGATTAACTTTATTCCGTTGGTAGAGATATTGATGTTTAAAATGTTTAACAACCAGTTGTTTATAGCTAGAAGTTTTCTGACCCATCTGTGCCCACTGTCAAAGTAATCTCTCTCACCATAGTCCTGCAGTTGCTTATAAAATAATTATCTAGAGGCTTATATTAAGTACAGTTTGTTTGGCCTATGGTTCAGGCTCATTATCAGCTAGCTCTTACAACTTAACCCTTTTCTATTAATCTGTATAGTGCCACGTGGCTCTGTGGCTTTACCTGTGCTCTATTACATCTTGTTTCCTTGGGCGCCAGCCTGCAATGTCTCTGCTTGTCTCTGTCCTTCTTTGTCTTTATCTCTTCGTGAATTTCCCACCTGCCTCTAAGTTGCCCTGCCATAGGCCAAAACAGTTTCCTTATTAACAAATGGTAATAAAACATATTCACAGTGTGCAGAACAACATCCCACATCTCTTCCTCTTTTCTGTCTAATTAAAAAAGGTTTTAATTTCAACATAGTAAAATTACATGTAGCAAAACAGTAAGCAAGGATTATACTTACAATATCTAGTCTATTTGTATTTAGCAAAATTAAAGAAAATATTTTATCATTTATATTTGTGAGGCTAAAGTTTCACATTTAATCTATCTTTTATCTTAACTAAGAAAAACTATAATTATTACTATCAAGTCTTCAACTCCATCAAAAACCACAGAAGGATACAATGGAGCGATTCTTTTTAGTTGTTAGATCTGGGGCAGGTTGCAGAGCATGAGGAGCAGGATGCTACGGGAGGGCATGCAGGGGCTTGGGGGCTTTTATCTCATATTACTGCCCAGGTTCTGATGTGTATTTGATGTTCAGATGCCCTTGGTGGCTGTGTAGGACCGAGGGACCCCTGATGCAGTAGACTTGTCTTGCTGCTTCTAATCACTCTCATCTGTTTACTGCTTGGGCTTCTGCTGCCGCACCTGCCCAAGTTATGATAGGGCTAGCCTCACAGGAAGTTCGCATAGAAATAGTACTTTAGAACACAAGTAGGTGGACCGCAAGATGAAACTGTTAACTTGAACAGATTTTGGAGGGTACTATTGGTAAAGCTGTAGCTGTAAGATTGTTTATCCATGACCCCCTCCTACCCCACCCCGTATATGGTAGCAGTTTTTATCTTTGTTTAGGTCTTTTCTTTTATCTCCACCTCTTAACACATCATTCTCTCCTATATATTGGGTTGTTTCTTAATGCACTCCCTTATGAACTTCTCTCATGGTCTTTTCTATTTATCATAGCACATCTCTGCGCTGCCTTCTCTCTTGTGCCTGCCTGGTCTGTGTGACCTTTCCTAAGTGCCCTCTATCGTATATAGTCACAACTCCCCTTAGAAATAGTGCGTTTTAGCTCCTTGGAGTTAAGAGTTGGGAAGTGGTAAGCCCAGCATAAAATATGCATATTTCATTCACTTTTCATGATTTCTTGTCTTGGAAAGGATTTTTTTTATGTACACATTTTACGATTGTGACTTTTTATTTGTGGACTAGGGATTATTGTCTGGGAATGTTTCAATTTGAAGAGGGCCTCGTGTAGACAGATTGTGCTCACATTCATCTGTAATTACAAAGGCTGGGTTATGATTTGCTTGTGGCAGGGCTATTTATAGAGCCTGTCATTGCGCATGACTGTCTGAGCCCGAGGCTGTGAGACCTAGCTGCTGCCAGAGCAGATTGTACCGACTTTGCTCCTAGTCTGCAGACAGTCTTCACTCCTCACGGTCCTCAACTTCCATGGATCTTAGCATGCTTCTAGAATTCTCATCTGTGACCCACTTTGCTATTCCATATGGCTACTGTTTCTGCAGCATATTGGGACCTGTTTGAGATGTATATTTTGGCCAGTGTTCTGTAGTTAATCTCTTTCTTTCATTTTTCTTCTTTTTTGAAATAAGGCCATCCTAAATATAGCCCTGATTGGCCATGAACTCACAATCCTCCTGGTCCAGACTCCTGAGTACTGTGATTACAGGTGTGAACTATCATATTGAGTTTGTCCTTTTCTTTCTTTCTTTCTCTTCTTTCTTTCTTTCTTTTTTTTTTGAGCCATAGTCTTTGTGTTGCTCTGGTTGTCCTGGAACTTGCTCTGTGGACTAGGCTGTCTTCAAAGTCACTGATCTGATCTGCCTGCCTCTGTCTCCTGAGTGCTGGGATTGAAGGACTTTGACACCATCATCCAATGCTGGGGATGTTCTTATCTTTGTATTAATGGGTTAGCTGTCCTTGCAGAAGCTGTTGGTTGCTGATTCTTATTCATTGTTGACTATTAGATAAGGTTCCTAAGGAACTCAGTCTTCTGTCTGAGGCAGCTTCCAGAGAACACAGATTGTCATTTGAGATGAAGGCCTCATGCAGAGTGACTGCATAGTGCTCCTGAGGAGCAGTACCCTTAAGAGAGTGAGAGAGAAGTTGCATTATGGTCTACTTGCAAGAACACCCACTTACCTCACTGAAAATATTAAGAGTTGCTCATGGAAGCAAGCGAGGGCCCTCCCCACTGACTGGCCTTGGTCTGGCCTGAGTGGGTGAAGGTAAGATGAAGAGTGTGATATCAGTTCAGCAGCTAGCTAATAGGTTGAAGGAATTTCCCAGGTAGTTTTAACCACCGGGGAAATGCATGTGTGAGGAATGGGAATGGGGTAGAGGTTCACAGCTTCCAGGAAGCTACTCCTGTCTGGTTTTATATGTCAGTTTCTACTCAGCTTTAAGGTCGATAACAATGCAATATTAGTGCCATAATCAAGCCTTCAAAGGCCAAACATACTGGTTTTCTCTTTTTTTGGCTCATTTTAATTGAAAAACAAAACAAAACATGGAATTGAAGAATTTAAGCTAAAAATAGTATAGCTCAGTTTTAGCACAGTAAGCCATACTGGAGAAGTTCTATTCCCTATCTTTCAAAGGCTGATGATTTTGCCCTGACCAAAAAAAGCCAGAGTAGGAAAGGCCAATGATTAAAACTTATTAAGTAAATACAATAGTGTTGATTTATTTGTGCAAACTTTTTTCCTTCTCAATATTATAGTTAGGTATAATAATTCAACAGGGAATAGGTGCAGTCATTTTTAGAAAACAAATACATTTTTGGTAGTATCATCTATGTGTTTGGGAAAACATGGTAACAGATGCTGTTTAATCTGCCTTTAAACTAGACAGATGGAGCAGACATGGCTGCCAGAGGGAAATTTCACTGACCTTATATTTCACAGCCTGGCATACAGATTAGCAGACCAAAACACCAAGACAGAATTACTTTTCAGCTTATGGTAGAAATGCTCAAGGCCCTTCAAGATGTTGGAGATTAGGGATTAGCAACATGTTTCTGTCAAGGACCAGATAGCAGAAATTTCTGACTTTATAGGCTATGTTATCTGCATTGCATTTACACAGCATTGCTTTTAAGCAAAGAAGACATAAATAATATGCAAATGAGTCATCATGGCTGCATTCCATTGAACATTTTCTTTTTTTTTTTTTTAAACTTTATTTATTTATTTGCCTTGGTGTTTGCCTGGAACTGGAACTACAGACAGTTGTTAGCTGCCATGTGGGTGCTGGGAATCAAACCCTGGTCCTCTGAAGAGCAGACAGTGCTCTTAACCGCCGAGCCATCTCTCCAGCCCCCCATTGAACATTTTCAATTGCATGTCATTGGACAGATGTAGCTGGAGAACCATAGCCTGTTGATCTCTGGTGGAGAGCCTAGGTCAAGTTGCATGAGCTTCAATGCTGAATCAGATACTCTTAAAGTGTTGAGCAAAATTCTGAGTATTTCTGTACTTGTAAAAATGGGCACCAAAGTAGCATTCATTTCTTAGGTAATGATAACTACAGAAATAGCAAGGTAATTTATGCGTGGTGTTTGGCTCTTTGGAAATCCTTGAGAGATGTTACATTGCTACTGTACGTGGAGAGAGAACTGGGTATAATTAAAAGCTGAACAGTGCTAGAGAAATGTTTACATCTGGCTGTGAAGTGAGTTGTGCGTCTGCAGTTTGTTTTGTCGTCATTCAGTCTGAGGCCCCAAGAGCTGTGGTCAGAAAGCCCGTATTGCTGGGGAGCAGAGCTGGACTCCTGCATGGGACCTGTCCCAGAGTTCCCTAGTACTCTGCTTTTCTATAACATCTTTGTTATTTTCTTCACGGTATAAGGCCTCAGGTTTTTTTTTTTCTTTTCTTTTCTTGCAAGTTTAGGTGATGGCTGTGTAACTAAGCTATGCTGAGTGGATGTGAAAAATTATATATATATCATTTATAGTCCTGTTCCCCCAAACTGTTCATCCATAATCCTAGCTCTTTTTCATAAATCAGCCAAGTAGAGGGGACATTGAGGACCTGAAGAATCCCAAGTGGGAGAAGCCTGAAGAATGTGAAGTTAAATATAAATCAATTAAAATTTAAATGGTACTTCCAGGCTGAGCTTCTGGGTGAGTCCATGTGAAACCAAGCTACCCCCCTCTCCCACACACCATCCCTGCGTTTGAAGGCTTGGCTGTGGATGCCCAATTCAAGCAATGACTTTGCTTAAGTACCGGCATTCCCTAGTAAGTCCCCCACCCCCTGAGTCAAGGCCACCTGTACCATCTTCAGACTCCCTAAGCCCAGCTCTGGTCACACAGATTCTTCACTGACCCAGCCTGAGGTGGTCTGTAATCCCACATCAGACACACAACAAACGAGAGAAGTTAAGATGTTCAGACCATATCATAAAACACGAACAATATGAAAGGCTATGAGAGTATGCCACCCCAACTCATTAGTCCTTTTAAAAGGGTCTTTGATGAGAATTACCTATGAACCTCCAGACACAGAATTTAAAAGAACAATAGTAAATTTCATCAAGGGAATTTAAAGACAACAAAAAGAAACAGCTCAGTGAACTTAAGAGGATAGTAAAAATGCCTCAGTGATGTACAGGACAAATAGACAAATGAAATGAAGGCACGTTGGGATTTGAAAAGTGGATTAAGAGACAGAATTATTGAAGGTAACTCAAGATGAAATGAAGGTGGAAATGAAAAATTCAATAGGCCAGTTAGAAAACTCCAGGGAAGCTGTAGTGATTTAAATGAGAATGTTCTCCATAGGCTCAATATGTGAATTCTTCATCCCCAGGTGGTGACACTGTTTGAGAATGGTTAAGAGGTATGGCTTGTTGGAGGAAGCATGTCACTGTAGTTAGGCTTTGAGAGTCAGAAGTTTCTACACCCCTTCTAGTTGGTTCTTTCTGTTTTATACTTGTGATTCAAGATGTGAGGTATCAGCTTCCTGTTGCTGCCACCATGTCTGCTTCTACTTCTTGTTGTCATGTTTTCTTCCACCATTATAGATTTTTATCGCTCTGGAACTGTAAGTTCAAATAAACGTTTCCTTCTATATGTTGCCCAGGTCTTGGTGTTATCACAACAGAAAAGTAGCTAATATAAAAGCCTTATATCTGGAATGGGTCAAATGGAAGCTGGATATTAGAACTTAAAGATAAAATAGAGGAATTGGACCATTTAAACAAAGCGAAAACACACACACACACACACACACACAAGAGGGGGCAGAGGGAGGGAGGGAGGGGGAGAGAGAACATGTAGGATTAAGGGAGACTGTAGAAAGACCAAACCTTCTCATTATAAGCACAGATGAAGGAGAAGAATCTCAGGTCACTGAATTAGACTTAATCTTCAACAAGTTCATAAAAGAAAACTTCCCTGAATTCAAGTACCCACACAGATAGAAGAAACACACAGAACAACAGCACACACACAGGACCAGGAAAAAAACTCTCCATGGCATATTAGTGTAAGAACACTAAGTATACAGAACAAAGAGGGCATTGGAAGCTGAAAATGAAAAACCACAAGTCGAGTATAAAAGAAAACCCATTAGAATAATAGCTGACTTATCAATGGAAACTCTAAAAGCCAGAAGAACCTGGAGCAGTAGATGTCTATCTAGACTACTGTGCCCAGCAAAGCTCTCTTCCATAGCTGAAAGAGAAAGGAAAACTTTCCATGACATATAAACAAATTAAAAGAACCCATGTCTATCAAACCAGCCCTACAGAAAATACAGAGGCAATCCTTTTGACTGAAGAAAAGGAATTAGCATATCCAAGTGGTTAGAGAAAGAAAACAAAACTGCATACTTAAACACAAAATAGTACTAAAAACACAAACAGTAAACCAGCTTAACAAAAGCCAAACAACCCTTCAGACAAACAAACAAAAAACAATAAAATAATACCAATAAACACACACTTTCCAATAATATTAAATATTAATAACCTCAACTTCCTAGTCAAAAGATGCAAGTTAATCTAATGGATTAAGAAACAAAATCCACCTTTTTGCTATATTGAAGAAATTTATTTACCTTCAAAGACATGAACCACCTTAAAATGAAAGAATGGAAAAAAGTTCCATGAAAATGGAACCAGGGAGCAAGCATGTTTCATTATCCGAGTATCTGACAAAATAGATATAAAACTAAAATTAGTCAGAACTAAAGAAGGGAAGAAGAGCACATCATTTTAATTAGGGAACAACTAACTAAGCAGATAACCATAGACATGCATCAAATTATGGCACACCTAATTCAATAAAAAAACATACTCTTGGAATTAAAGACACATATTAACTCCAACTCAGTAATAGTTGGTGATTTCAATGCTCAGTTTCTCCAAAGGCAGGTTACCTGAACAAAAACTAAACACAAAACACAAAACTACATTAAATAAACTTAAGAGATATCTATAGAATATTCCACCTAAACAACAAATAATACATTCTTCTCAGCAGCCTGTGGGTGCTTCTGTGAAATAGATCACTTACTGGAACACAAAGCAAATCTTAGTAAATTCAGAACAATTGAAATAACTCTGTGTTCTAACTGATCTAAGTGCAATACAACTTCAAATCAACAAAGAAGAATCTTTAGTGACTACATGAACTCATGGATATTAAATAATACATTATTGGATGATGAAGTGGTCAAAGAAGGAACCAAGAAAAACATTTTAAAATTCTTAAAATTAAAAGAGAGAACATAATATCACAAAACCTCTCAGATACATCAAAAGCAGCCTTAAGAAGGAAACTTGTAACTCCTAAATGCCTACATTAAAAGAGCACAAATAAATGACTTAATAATGCAACTCAAGAATTTGGAAAAACAAGAAACTAAACCCAAATCCAGTAGATGGCAAGAAATAATAAAAGTAGGGCAGAAATTATTGGAGTAGAAAGAAAGAAAACAGTGAGAACTGGTCCCTTGACCACCTTGCCTCAGCTAACGAAGACAAAGAAAGTGATTGCCCATGTTAATAGAATTAGGAGTGAACAGGGAAACATTGCAACAGATAACAAAGGGATTCTGAATATTAGAGTAGAATACTTAAAAACCTATACTTTTTTTTAGTTAAGAAACCTAAAAGAAAGTGAAAATTTTCTAGATTCATCCAAACTGCCAAAGAAGAGACCAACATCCTGAAGCACTAAAATTGAAACAAAAGCCAAGGCTCAAATGGACTCACAACAGAGTTCTATTAGGCATTAAAAAAAAATTCTACAAGCAATAGTTTGTATAATTACTCATTAAATTACTCTTAAATTACTCATAAAATTAGAAATACAAGGAGTCCTTCCAAACTCCATTGAATCTAGTATTACTCCAATACCCAAATCAGGTAAAGACACTATAATAACCAAGAAGAAACCTATAGGCTAACATTCCTGATGACTTCATGTAATTACAGCCATCTGATACATGCCAAAGATGTCAAAGTTATAAACTGGAGAAAAGGCAGCATCTTCAACAAATGGTGTTGAGGAAATATAATATCCACATATAGAAGATTAAATTAGATCCCTATTTGTCACTGTGCACAAACATCAGCCCTAAATGGGTCAAAGACCTCAATGTGAAATCTGAATCACTGAAACTGCTAGAAGAAAACAGAAGCTGTTCCTTACAAGATACAGGCAGAGAAAGGAACTTTCTGAATAGGACTCCATTGGCTCAGTAATTAAGCCCAAAATTTGGCAAATGGGACTGAAGTCATAAAACTAAAAAGCTTAAAAGAATCAGTTGGGTGCATGTTCATAGCAGCATTATTTGTAATAGCAAGAACCTGGAAACAACCTAGATGCCCCTCAACTGAAGAATGGATTAACAAACTGAGGTACATCTACACAGTGGAGTACTACTCAGCAGTAAGAAAAAAATGATATCCTAAAATTTGCAGGCAAATGGATGGATTTGGAGAATATCCTCCTGAGTGAGGTATCACAAACCCAGAAAGATAAGCAGGGGATGTACTCACTCATTAGTGGACTCTAAACAAATAAACAAGCAAAAAGCAAAAAGTAAAGCATGTCCAACCTGCAAACCACAACCACTGAACAGCTTGGGATCGGAAACACCTTAGACTGACTCCTTGGATCCCACTCCCCTAGAGGAACACCTGATTCAGTCTTTATGTTGTGGGGAGAAAACTGGATTTGCCAGGAGTGGAGGCTGAACTAAGCAATATTGGGACTGTGGGACCTTGGGACCACCTGCCCATGTTGGGGAATAGGGAGTTGTGGAGAAGAGAGAATGACCTAATGTTTTGGGAGGAGGAAGGGACCTTGAATAAGGATATACAAGGATAGAAAATATGACTTCTTTATTCATAATAATAATAATAAAAAGAATCAGTTGAGTTAAGAGGAACCCCACAGAGTGGAAAAGAATCTTTAGTATCTATACATCTAATTGAGGGTTAATATCCAGAATATAGTAAGAACTCAAAAACAAAGAATTTATAAAACAAATAACCCAGTGGGAAAAATAGGTTATTGATCTGAACAGAGAGTTTGCAAAAGAAAAGAAATAGCTAAGAAATGTCTTTAAGTGTTCAGTGTCCTTAGCAACCACAGAAATATAACTAAAAAGTACAATGGTATTTTATTTTTACCCCAGTCATAATGGTTAAGATCAGAAACACAGCTGGCTGTGAATGCTGGGGGGGGGTGCATTGGAAAGGGGAACCTTCCTTCACTGTTGGTGAGATTGCAGAATGGTGTAGCCTTTATAGTGTGGATAATCCTCAAAAAGCAAAAAATACACCTACCATGCCATCCAGCTATACTTATCCTTGGCATATCTTATGCAATTTTCTCTTATTTATGGACTCTAACGCTGAGTATTTAGGTCTGAGTATAAAATATGGAGTAACTGACGAAACCTAGGTATTAAAAAGGGTTGGTGGGGTAAAGGGAAAATGGCAACAGGGATTTCAATCAAAATAAAGAGGAAGAAGGGTAAGTCAGGAGGAGGGAGAGGAAGAGCAGATAACTATCACTAAGAATGTTCGAAACAGCCATGTAGAAACATACTGTTTTATGTTTATGTAAAAATGCAGGGTGTGAGTGTATTGATGAATGGATGAAATTAGTCCCCTTGAGATGATAATGTTTTTCCTTAGAGCCATAAACTATTGAAATAGCCCCAGTTCCACACATAGGAAACTTCCCTTTGACTTACTGAGCTGAGGAGTCTAGAAGACTCCCTAAAATAACATAGGCTATTTTCCTTGCTCATTGCTGCCTTCCAGAACTTGCTGAAGACAACACACACTTTGGGTACAGAAGTTGGAGGAACTGAGTTGGAAGTGTCCCAAAAGTCCTACCAGGTTATAAAGCCCATGAACCACAACAATGACCAGTGTGTCAAGACACCTCCAAGGGTTCAGTACTAGCATTTCTATTTGTGAGTGAGTGGCAGGAGGGAATTCATGCCTGGTACTCTGCACCTAGCTACCTACCATGAGTGCTGAGGTCATGGGCCTTAGAGAGGAACCTAGTGCAGCCAATCCCCTAAACCAGTATGATCTTTAACAAGACTCCTAATACTTATTAGTACACCCACAGATAAAAGTAGCTCTCACCCCTCATCAGGGAAGCTACTTTTTAATGCAAAAGAGACCATTACAGAAAGTCAAAATGCAGAAAAAAACTGTATGGCTATGCCCAGCCTCAGTTCAGCACAGCCCTGGCCTCCGAGGCTCTTAGAACATCAAGGAAGAGAAGCAGGAAAGATGAAAACAGAGGACCTTGGCATCTGTTGAGAGACAGCACTTTCTACTTATGAGGAAGCTGCACCCATGAATTTGAAGCAATATGATTACCTGAGCAAGACCAGAATAATGATAACACTAGTTGCTATGCCAATATAGATGGGGAAAATTCCACATGGTTCCACCCTTAGATGAAGAGATACAAACAGCTGTTGCTTCCTAAGACAGAATCAGTCTTCTCCTGGGAAGAGCCCCAAATAGTTTATATAATCCAAAATGGTTATCCCTAAACAAATACATATGTGATAAACACTAAATGGACTGACTGACTTGTGTTTTTACATATATGCATATATATGTAACAATAATTGAAAAGGTCATGGATTTGAGAGAGGGTACAGGAAGAATTGTAGGAAGGAGGATGACTGTAAATGATAAAATGCAATACTTATGCATAACATGCTGGAAAAAAAAATAAAAACACAGCAAAATAACGTTTAAATAAGAATAGCCACACAACTGGGCGGTGGTGGTGCACACCTTCAATCTCAGTACTTGGGAGGTAGGTTAGGTGGATCTCTGAGTTTGAAGCCAGCCTGGTTTACAAATCAGTTCTAGGATAGCCAGAACAGTTACAGAGAAACCCTTTTGGGGGGGTGGAGGATGTCACAGAGTTTAGGAAATTTTCTTTCGGTGCACAGAGCCCCACCCTAAGCGTTCTTAACTAGTAAGAGCAGCTTTAGAGAGACCACTTAGAAAACTTGGTCTCCATCTATGAAACCTGTGGCAGAGCTGGTGTGAGATCATGTGTGGTAATTATAGAAAAGCACAGACCGGCAGATCAGTTGTTTTAAAGTGGTCTGAGAAGTAGTCACATTTCGAACAGTTTGTTTTAAAATTTGTTGGGAGAAAAGATGTATAGATCTTTTGAAAACCTGAAGAGAGGTGTAACCTCATTGTAACAATGCTATTTTTGTAAATAGAAACAGAGAACTTTTAGTTACCTGATAATGACTAGAAGAATTATAAAATATGCACAAAATTTGGGGAGTAAATTAAACCTTCATGTGGACTAAAAAGGTCAGCCAGGAGGGAAATGAGTTTTTTTTTTTTTTTTTTTTTTTTTTTTAGTATACTCTGTAATCCCTGACATAGCGCATCTTACATTTATAATTTCAAAGCATTTTGTGCCCCTACAGAAGAAGATGCAATGTCTCAAGTAATTCCAAACTCAAAAGTCTCCCTTTAGTAATTTAATTTTTACATCTTAAGTCATGTAGTCCATGCTTCTTGTCTCAGGTGGTTTTGGGGTGCAGAATCATATACATTCAACATTTCAGGGTCTTTTGCCTGAGTAATTTGATAGAACTCTAAGAACTAAGCTGTATTCTGGATGTTCAGAGGATGTACAGTTTCACGCAGCTGTAAATGCACAGCCGCACTGGCTTCTTGAGAGGCCGCAGGCAGAACCGGTTTGGACTGGAGCAGCTGCTGCATTTCCTTTGCTTTTTCCCTTAGAGTCTGTGTGCCGATGCCCTCAGCCTGTGAAGTGCCACAGCCTCTGCCTGTCCTGTATTGCTTTTACTCTAAGCTTGATTTACAGATTGGAATCCCTTGATAGCTCAGTAAAAATACAGACTCCTGGGCCCCAATATTTCTTCATCAGACTCTCAAAGGAGGGGCTCTGATGGATGTCTTAGTTTTGTTTCTTGTTGTAATAAAATACCCTTACCAAAGCTCTTTAAGAAAGAAAGGGTTTATTTGGCATCCAGGTTATAGTTGGTCATTGTGGGAAGTGGAGGTAGCTGGAGCTTGAAGCCGTTAGTCACATGGTGTCCACAGTGACGAGCAGGGAGCAATGGATTAATGCCTGCATGCTAGCACTCAGCTTGCCCTCTCCACATTTAATAGAAACCAGAATCCCCTGCCCAGATTGGGTGCCACTGTGAGTGGGTGGATCTTTTTACCTCAGTTAAGCTAATAAGGACATTCTACCACAGACCTGCACTGGAGGTTTTTGTTTACAGAAAACATACCTGACTTGAACCAAAAGCAATTACAAATATATGGTAGACTTCATAGTTAATTCTCACTGCTTAAATCAGCCAGATCTGTCCAATAGTATACCTATGTCTAACAATACTCTATTGTACACTTAATTAAATTCTGAGTTTATTTTATGTTCAGTCTTTTTCCCAGACCCCCCCCCACACGCACTGAAGACTGTATCTGTGAAGTTGTTACCCAGCAAGTACTAATAAATTGGAATGCCTTAAAAATAGTAGAAGTCCCCTCCAGAGATTCTTCTAAATGCCCACCACCTACCTATTCAAGGACATATAATACTGTTCTAGTTTGCTGCAAGAAAACACTGGCCAAAAGCAACTTGGGGGAAATCGGCTTATGAGTTACAGTCTGTCATCTAGAGAAGCCGAGCAGGAGCTCTAGGCAAGACCTAAAGCAGACATACAGAGGGCGGCTGCTTTCTGGCTAGCTTTCCCGGCTTGCTCCACATGCTTCCATGTATCGACGCCCATGACCACCTGCCCAGGGATGTACCCTCCTGCATTAGTTAGCACAAGAAAACCCGTCCTCAGACAGTGTGATGGAGACAGTTTCTCATCTGAGATCGCCCCCTTCCCATGTGTGTCTAGGATTGTATCAAGTGGACAAAAACACCCAACACAGCTGACGTTACCAGAGAACAGGAAATCACCTCCATGCTTCAGTGAGATGGCCTAAGGCTCCTAAGGGAGCCTCCCCTAAAGCACCCTTCATAGAGAACCAAATGTCAATATAAAAGTGAAAGAAAGAAAATGGGGTTCAGGGAAAGAGAAGGTCACAGTGCAGGAGGCGAGATGGGCAAACCAGAGAAACAAAGACCCAGCTTCCAGTGACTTCATCCCTGGGGGTCTTTATTGAGATGGGAATAAAGTCTGCCCAGAATGACATGAGCAAAGTGTAAATTGCATGATGCTTCCCCAGGCCCACTGAAGAATAACTAACTGCATTTTATTACTGTTCTTCCTATTCTGTCCAGGGAAAGGATGTTCTGTGACCCCAAACTCAGGATGTCTTTTTGAGGTGGAAGAGAGCCAATCACAGGGTTTTTCTTTGTTTTGTTTTTTAACACAGGCTGTTGTCCTAGCTGTCCTGAAACTTGCTCTGTAGACCAGGCTGGCCTCATAGCGATCCACCTGCCTCTGTCTCCTGAGTGTTGAGATTAAAAGCATGTGCCACCACTGCCTAGCTCATAGGTTTTTGTTTTTGTTTTATGTTTCATACAATACATTTTGACCACATTCTTTTCTCTACCCTAGAAGCCCCAGCTCCTCTCTCACCTCCCTACCCACCCGTCTTCATGTTCTTTCTCCCTCTTAGAACAAAACACCAAGTCGAGTGCTTGCACACTCCGAAGCTATAGTGTCTGATTTGACTGTTCACAACTCTGACGGGGACTTTACCTTCTGATTGTGTTAGCCTTGTGGCAGAGATGCACAGCTCACGGCTGAGTGCCTTTTGTTGTTTCGAGCCAGGAAGAGATGCTGACTGTATTATTACCAGTTCATCCTTTAGCTTTATGGCCAGGTTAAGGCCCAAGCTGTTCTTTTTGTTCATTTTAACTCAGCTGTAACAGGTAGTTTAAGGATTCTTTGATGAATATTAATGCAGGAGTGTACTCAGCAACCTCTTGGGAATTGTCCATTCCACCCAGTCGTACCTGGGCAGGGTGAAGTGAATAGAGAGAAAAGGACTGTATCCCTTTAAATGCTAACACCAAAAAGAGCTTATAGCGCCACCTGCTGTCTTAAAATAAAATTTCCTTCTGTTAGGTCAAGACTACGCATTTTATAGTGTTTAGGACAAACATGTATCATAAAGTAAGGACCATGAGCCTGTGCGGTGACTCAGGGAAATAGAACTGACTAGTGAGAGATGGTTTCATGATTACGGTGTTCACTATCACAGCTCTGAACTGCATGAAATCTGCAAGTGCAAGAACCAGGAAGTAAGCGATACAGTAATAATGATGTGAAGTGATTAGTATTTATGTGATATGTATACCTCTAAGTACCCTGTGTGGACTTCCTTCTAAAACACAACCGTGATTCTCTGCGAGTAAACAGATGTAAACACTGTGACACAAAATAACCACAGCCAGTACCACATGCCGGGTAATAGGACTAGGAGTTGAGCACAGTGGTTACTCATTGAGCCAAGAACTCTGACACAGTGTCTGTGCCTCTCATGTTTTCAGCAAGACGTAGCAGCAGTGTGACTCGTTTTCCTTTCACACCTGGCTGTATTTAAGAATCTAGTTTACTTATACAAGTAATAGTAGTAATCATAGCTGACATTTACATCCTGTTGTGTGCCAAGCACTCCTCTAAATGCTTTGCATAAGTGAAGCCTCTGCAAGCCTATGGAGCAGTTTTAGTGTTCATTTTACAGGTAAGGAAATGGTTAAGTGGCTAGCCAGGAGTGCACAGCTAGTGAATAACAGAAGCTGTGTAATGGACCCAGATAGTCTGCATGTGAAATCTGTGTGTTATACTCTGATGCTTAGAAAATTTGATTCTAAATTAACACTATTATGTTTAGACAGAATACAGTTTACAGAGATGTGCACAGCAGCACTAAGATCAAACAAAACAAAACAAAATGAGGTAAAGATGACTTTAGTTGATTTCTATTTGGGTATCAGAAGCTGTGAGCCAAAAGACAGCTCAGGAGATAAAGGTATTCGCCACCAAACCTGACAACTGGAGTTTAGTTCTGGCCCCACACAGTGGGAAGAGAGCCAGCTTCTGCAGTCTTTCTCTGACCTCTAGAGGCACATCATAGTACACAAGTCCAGCTACATAAGTTTCTCTTCATGCCTTGCCTTGACGGCTATGCTGAGTCACAGTATCCCAAAAATAAAAAAATACCAAATGCAAGACACCACAGTTATGTTGGGCATGGGCTGACTAGACCCGTACATCGAGATGTCTTATTTAAGGGGAACTTATGGGCGATTAACCAATTGATGGCCCTGAAGTAAGAACCAGATATCTGTTAAAGTTTCACATTAGCTACCCCCCAAGTTAAAATGGGCCTCACACACACACACAAACACATATACATGAACCCATGCATGCACATGCATACCCATGCATATATATACATACATAGATATATTTTAAACAATAAAAACAAAATTAAGATCCAATTTTTTTTTTTCTTGAGTGTCTTCATTGCGTAGTCTTGGTTGTATCTAGAATGAATAGAGGGAGGTGGCATGGATGGATTCCTGTTCTCCAGAATGGCTGAGGAATTATGCTCTAATTGTGTGTGTGTGTGTGTGTGTGTGTGTGTGTGTGTGTGTGTGTGAGAGAGAGAGAGAGAGA
The DNA here is from genome assembly GCA_004025045.1 of Sigmodon hispidus. NCBI lineage: Eukaryota > Metazoa > Chordata > Mammalia > Rodentia > Cricetidae > Sigmodon > Sigmodon hispidus. The sequence continues at coordinate 272,109 of PVIH01000043.1, forward strand.
GAGAGAGAGAGAGAGAGAGAGAGAAACAGAGAGACACACAGAGACACACACACGACACACACAGATACTTTTTAAGAATGTTTTAGGCAATATTCATCTCCTAAGTGTTTCTAGAATTTGTAGACTACCGAGAAGTGTTAGTAATAATGGGAACCTAGCAAAGACACTGCTTATTACTCATAAGAAGAGAATTTCCTTTTTAATCAAATAAACATTCAATTCATTCTATTACTACAGACACTATCAGGGATAGTTAATGCCACCTAGTGGTTAGACTAAACCGTGGTTCCTTAGTCCCCAGACTACAGAAACTATCCTTAGTGGGTCTAATTCAGAGAAGAGAGTGTGCTTGGAGTCTGGCATGCGCATGGTTGCTTGATGGCCAGTTCTTTGAGTGACCCAGCCTCTGCTGTAAACATGGTTTGCAGGTGACCCCAGCTCTGTCCCTAATCTCTTCCCCAGCAGCTGCTGTAATACCTCCTGGGTTGTGTGGGGGCTGCAGAGATCTTCCGGGACTATTTTGAGTTGAAGAAGGCCAGCTGAACTCTCATACAGGGGCGGGGTGCGAGCAGGCTGCTGTGAGAAGAGCAGATCCAGACAGTGATACCAGTTTTGAAACTCTGTTTGCATTTCCCCCATATTCATTTCTGTTGACCTTGGAGTGACCTGTGAGTCCTCTGCTTACCCCTTCCTCCTTCATTTCATCCAGGGTGAGTGTAAGCCATCTCCAGGCTCTTCAGCGGGAAGTCCCCTGCACACGATGGGTCCTCCTGAACTCTGCAATACTCCATCAGACCTTTAAAACTTGCTTCTTTCCCTGGTGTCATTAAAACCCCATTCTGTATTCCCTCACTGCAATCTCAAGTCTTTTATGTCTCTTCTAAAATTCAGACAAACCACAAACACAGGCTCTCCTTGGAACATCTGCTGCTTATCCCTTTAATTTCCATCCATACTGACTTACACTCTCCTGGCTGGTACATAGTATCTGCATTGCTTGTAAATATTTCATGCATACACCTGCCTTTTACTTATTCATTCATTCCGAAGTTCTTTGCCTTGCCTGAAACGTAAGTACTATTTAGTCTTCAAGTGCCTGCCACCCACTAAACTAAGCCAAATATAGAGTAGTCTCAGCTCCATTCAGTTCCTTCTCTGAGGTCCGCTCCCAGCAAGAGTGTTGAACTTCCTGCTCACTTTTGCCTGTGTGTTTGTGAGCTCAGGGTAAATTACTTCTTTCGTTTTCTTTCTACATTACTTTTTTGTTTTCTGATGCACGAGGACTGAAACCATCTTTGATACCTTCCAAAATTGTTTTTGCAATGTGGCTTATCGGAACTTGTTTCCTTATCTGAAGAGTTGTGCTTACTTTATTTAAAGAGAGAAAAATACACCCGACTGTTTTATCAAGCACTCCATTTTTCTAGATCTGCTACTCAGAATTTTACATATACCCTTAATTTAGAACCTAAAAGTCTTGTGAATAGAATGTAAACATTTCATGGATTAGGGCAGTTGAAGTCAAAAATGTTTATTAAGTTGTATGGCTTTAGTTACTGAGTCAGCATGTGGGACATCACTCCCTTTCACCACACTACCTCTGCCTTAGCTCCAAATCTTCCCTTTGTGTGTGTGTGTGTGTGTGTGTGTGTGTGTGTGTGTGTATGCTATAGTGATGCTTTACATTCTTACTTTCCCTCCAAGGAAATTCTGCTCTCAAGATTGCAGAGGGACTCTTTTCCCATTGTTTCTGTTAATGTAGTAAATTAAGTACCCGAACAAAAGTAGCTTTAAGAAAGGAAGAATTTATTTGCCTTACAACTCCAATTTACAGTTCATTGTTGTGAGAATGTCAGGGCATGAACTTGAAGCTTCTAGTTATATTCACAGTCAGGAGTAGAGAGAAAATGAATCCATATATGGTTACTTGTGTTCAGTCTCTTTTTCTATATTATATACTCCAGGATCCAGACCTAGGGAATGGTGCTGCCCACAGTGGGCAAGTCTATTAATGAAGTCAAGAATAGTTCCTCACACATGTGCCCATAGGCCAACCTGTTCTAGACAATTTCTCACAAATACTCTACCCAGGTGATTTTAGATTGTGTTAAGTTGGCATTTAAAATTCACTGTCTACCCCGCCTGATCTTCTATTTCTCACACCTTTCTCTGATTCATGTTTAATCAGATGTATTCATAGCTCATCTGAACAATATAGAAGTAGGGCAGGGTCCCTATCTGTTGTTTTGCAATTGATTTACTGGATCTCAAGATCATTTTCTAACTTAGAAGTGCCCTGAACCCTGTGGATAAATTTTACATGCATGTTGAACCTCTTACACTTATGTTGTAGGGAAAGTTTTCCTGTCCCAGCAGCAACTTCCAAATAACCACTCAGAAACTTAATATTAATTGCAATTGCTTAGCCGATAGCTCAGACTTGTTACTAGCTCTTACCTTTAAATTAACCCATATTTCTTTTTTTTTAAACTTTATTTATTTATTATTTATTTATTTGCCTTGGTGTTTGCCTGGAACTGGAACTACAGACAGTTGTTAGTTGCCATGTGGGTGCTGGGAATCGAACCCGGGTCCTCTGGAAGAGCAGAGGGTGCTCTTAACCGCTGAGACATCTCTCCAACCCCAAATTAACCCATATTTCTTATCTATGCTCTGCCAAATGGTTTGGTACCTTTTTACACAATAGCATGTTCGTCTTGCTTTTTCCTGCATCTGCTAGTCACTGTAGACTCTGCCGTTCTCCTTCCCAGCATTCTCAGTTTGGTTCACCTACCCTTTTCCTGCCCTGCTATGGGCCAGTCAGTTCTTTACTAACCAACGAGAGTAATACATATTCACAGTGTACAGAAGAATCATCCCACAGTAGAACATAAATGATTTCATTGACTAGGGGGACTTGGGAGCACTTAATTTAACAAAGTCCAGAAAATATTTATACAAATTCAGTGTAAATCTAAACTCATGTGTATGTGTGTGTTTTCTACCACAGGGATTCCGAGCAAGCCCTCGGCACATCAGGAGACGGGTTGCTGCTGCTGCTGCAGCCGCCCGGCTAGAAGAAGTGAAGCCGGTGGTGGAAACTCACCATCAGAGTGAACAAGAATCATCAGGGAGGAAGCGAAGAATCAAGAAAAGTAGCCGAGTGCAGCCAGAATTTTACCATTCTGTTCAAGGTGCTTCAACTAGAAGGCCTGTAAGTACAGAGCTGTCTTTTGTAAGAGTATTGAATACACACTCAAATGGTGAAGTCATTCTTCTAAAAATAAGTTTTGAATCAAATAATTAGGCTATCTGTTGTTACCCCACAGAGTGACTGTTGTGTTCACAAGAAGGAAGGGATATGATTTCCGAGAAGGAGTTGTGTAGATTCTTGCCAGAGGTAAGAGCAGGTCACTGTCACCCAGACTTGATCTAAAACCTAGTGAACTCTTGGTGCCCTTGAAGCGGTAGTTTAGAATGAGCATGGGGCTCTGGAGTTAGCAGGCTGAGGCGTGTTAATGGCATCAGAGCAGCAGCAGAGCCTGTATCAGGATAGAAAAAGCACTGAAGGGGAGGTGGAGCAGGAATCTGTGCATGTAGCTAATCTCCTTCCAGGAGTCTCTAGAGCTGGGAAGGTTCAGCTTCTCTGTAAAGCCGGCTCAGGGCAACTCTAGAAAGTCTTCTGACTATGGCCTCTCAACTGTAGCAAGGCAGGAGCTCTGTCTCCCTAACTGGTGGTTTAAATGAGAATGGTGGAGCAGGAATCTGTGCATGTAGCTGATCTCCTTCCAGGAGTCTCTAGAGCTGGGAAGGTTCAGCTTCTCTGTAAAGCCAACTCTAGAAAGCCTTCTGACTATGGCCTCTCAACTGTAGCAAGGCAGGAGCTCTGTCTCCCTAACTGGTGGTTTAAATGAGAATGGTGGAGCAGGAATCTGTGCATGTAGCTGATCTCCTTCCAGGAGTCTCTAGAGCTGGGAAGGTTCAGCTTCTCTGTAAAGCCGGCTCAGGGCAACTCTAGAAAGCCTTCTGACTATGGCCTCTCAACTGTAGCAAGGCAGGAGCTCTGTCTCCCTAACTGGTCCCATAGGCTCATATACTTGAACATTTGGTACCCAGTTGGTAGAACTGTCTGGGGAGGATTGGGAGGTGTAGCTTTGTTGGAAGCCATTCCCATCTAGCTCTCTCTCTCTGTCTGATGGTTGTTGCCTCACGATAGAAGCTCTTAGTTGCTGCTGCAGTGTACTTCCTGCCTGCCTGTTGCTGCCATGCTCCCTGCAGTGATCAGAAACTAACCCTCTGGAACTGTGAGCCCCAAATTAGATGTTTGCTTTTGTAAGATTTTGTAGTCGTGATGTTTTGTCACAGCAATATAAAAGTAACTAACACACTGACTGAGTATCCTGTACATGTGATAACATGAGCACTGCCTTCCCTGGGCTGCTGGGACTCAGCTGGGGACTGATCTCCTCATTTTCTGAGTACATTGTCCTAGTTGCTCTGAGGGTTTTGTCTTGGATTCTGATGCATGGATTTTCTAACCAACACTGTGATAATTAAGGATTTGGGCCTTGGGAAATGCTATTCAAAAACTAAAAATAATATTTCTTAACTGCAATCATTTTATATTGTTTTAAGATTAAAAGGTATGCCCGTATGGTTCATCCTTATGTAATGTTGAGCCAATTATTACCATTTCCTGTGCTGACAACCTAAGGGGAACTGTCAAGATTTGACTTGACGATGCCTCTGCAAACCATGAGGACACAGATGCCATTCCATAGGGGTCGCTGGGTGACAGGCACATGTGAAAATCGGCTTAGTGGCAGGGCTACCAGAAGGGACCCACTTATAATGAATCATTTGCAACAGAAGCATCGACGTGCACTGCTTAATGACAAGGATTTATTATTGGTGTTTATCATATACAAAGGACTTGTTAGGCAGGAGATGATGTGTTCAGGGAGGAGACTGGAGAAGTTGATGGGGGTTGCACCAATTCCAGACAGCCGCTGTAACCTGTCTCCACTTATTGTGTTTCACAGAGAAAGCCAGGTGAGTATAATGACTTTAGGAAGATTAAGAATGTGTTGAGGGCTGGAGAGATGGTTCAGCGGTTAAGAGCACTGACCGCTCTTCCAGAGGCCCTGGGTTCAATTTCTAGCACTCACATGGCAACTCACAACTGTCTGTAATTCCAGGATCCAATACCCTCAGAAAGACATACATACAGGCGAAATAGTGATAAAAAAATAAATAAATTTTTAAAAAAAGAATATGCAGCTTGGGACAGCAGGGACAGGTCAGTGACTTCTGCAGTAGTCCAGGTGCTGTGCCTCAACTCCAGCATCTGCTATTAATAATCAGAATCTGAGAGTGGCCTTTACTCTGCTATTTTCTGAAGGAGCAGCTGGCAGGGAGGGAGGGTAGAAGAGGCTGGGTGAGTTGAAGGGTCCCCACAGCCTGGTGTGTGTTCTTGGGAGCAGGTGATGCATATTCCCCCATCTGATTTCATCTCTAGTAAGTTGTCTAGGAGACCAGAAATTGTCAGTCAGCAGTAAGGCTCCTTGTTTATATGATTTCTGTGCAAACTTATTAAATAGTCTGGCCACTGCCAACTCTGTTTCCCTGTTTTTATGTCATCTGTAGACTGAATGACTCATGTCCTCTAAGGATTTAGTTACGTACCTGCTACAGCCACCCTATTCACCACCACACTAGTTTGTTTTGTTTTACTTCTACATTTGGGTAAAGTCAGCGTTGCCACATATTGAAAAACCAACTCTGGCTGTTGCTTGGAGATGGAATGGGATTACATCAGGTAGGATTACACAGAACTCCATAGGGAGGTTACATCAGGTGAGATCACATAGTGATCCATAGTGAGGTTACATCAGGTGAGATCACACAGTCATCCATAGTGAGGTTACATCAGGTGAGATCACACAGTCATCCATAGTGAGGTTACATCAGGTGAGATCACACAGTGATCCATAGTGAAGTTGCATCAGGAGAGATCACACAGTGATCCATAGTGAGGTTACATCAGGAGAGATCACACAGTGATCCATAGTGAGGTTACATCAGGTGAGATCACACAGTGATCCTTAGTGAAGTTACATCAGGAGAGATCCACAGTGGTCCATAATGAGGTTACATCAGGTGAGATCACACAGTCATCCATAGTGAGGTTACATCAGGTGAGATCACACAGTGATCCATAGTGAGGTTACATCAGGAGAGATCCACAGTGGTCCATAATGAGGTTACATCAGGTGAGATCACACAGTGATCCTTAGTGAAGTTACATCAGGAGAGATCCACAGTGGTCCATAATGAGGTTACATCAGGTGAGATCACACAGTGATCCATAGTGAGGTTACATCAGGTGAGATCACACAGTGATACATAATGAGGTTACATCAGGAGAAATCACACAGTGATCCATAATGAGGTTATATCAGGTGAGATCACACAGTCATCCATAGTGTGGTTACATCAGGTGAGATCACACAGTGATCCATAGTGTGGTTACATCAGGTGAGATCACACAGTCATCTATTGTGTTTACATCAGGTGAGATCACACAGTGATCCATAGTGAGGTTACATCAGGAGAGATCACACAGTGATCCATAATGAGGTTACATCAGGAGAAATCACACAGTGATCCATAATGAGGTTATATCAGGTGAGATCACACAGTCATCCATAGTGTGGTTACATCAGGTGAGATCACACAGTGATCCATAGTGAGGTTACATTAGGAGAGATCACACAGTGATCCATAATGAGGTCACATCAGGTGAGATCACACAGTTATCCATAGTGAGATCACATCAGGTGAGATCACACAGTGATCCATAGTGAGGTTACATTAGGAGAGATCACACAGTGATCCATAATGAGGTTATATCAGGTGAGATCACACAGTGATCCATAGTGTGTTTACATCAGGTGAGATCACACAGTGATCCATAATGAGGTTACATCAGGAGAAATCACACAGTGATCCATAATGAGGTTATATCATGTGAGATCACACAGTCATCCATAGTGTGGTTACATCAGGTGAGATCTCACAGTAATCCATAGTGTGTTTACATCAGGTGACATCACACAGTGATCCATAGTGAGGTCACATCAGGTGAGATCACACAGTCATCCATAGTGTGGTTACATCAGGAGAGATCACACAGTGATCCATAGTGAGGTTACATCAGGAGAGATCACATAGTGATCCATAGTGAGGTTACATCAGGAGAGATCACACAGTGATCCATAGTGAGGTTACATCAGGTGAGATCACACAGTGATCCATAGTGAGGTTACATCAGGTGAGATTACACAGTGATCCAGGATTATTTGGATGGCTATATATGAAGCACTCCAGGCATTTTTAGTAGTGATTGTAATAAGACCTGTGAATAAGAAAGAATGGTAAAATAACTTCCAAGAAGAACCTGAAAATATGACAGTGACAGAGGCTGTGCTTTAGTGGTCAAGTGTTTGCCTGACTTGCACATGACTGTGGCTTTGATTCCCCGGCATGCAGGACACAGGCAAGGAAGACATGACTGCTGTTGCTTCCACCGTACAGGACCACCTTCATGATGACATGTCATGTGGGATGCATTGCCCCTCGGGGCTTTTGACTGCTATAACAGACTGGCTTATTCTGAATTCATAATTTATACTTAAGTGTGCCTATACAATGTGTAATGGGATCACTAATAGAAACTTAATTAATAATACATGGACTTCTTATGTCACTCCTTTGGGAAATTAGATGTCTTTACAGCTCAGTAGACAGTGAGTTTATCCTGATTTTCCTTCAATAAGTGTGTCTTGAGAGTTATTGTTCATTTTAGGGTCTGTCCCTGGAATGTTTAGAGATCTTGAACATGTTGAAGCAGGAAAAACAATTAGATGTAGCTTCCTTTGAGCTTTAATATTTTTGTCAGTACAGAACACTTAGGACTACATGAGTCACTTTTTTGTTGCTATGAACCACGTATCTGACAGAAATAAGAGGGGAAGGCTGTGTTTTGTTTCCTGGTTTCAGAAGGCTGCATTCTTTTTTCTTTTTTTTTTAATGTCAAGTACTTTATTTTTTAATTAATTAATTAATTAATTTGCCTTGGTGTTTGCCTGGAACTGGGAACTGTAACTACAGACAGTTGTGAGCTGCCATGTGGGTGCTGGGAATTGAACCCTGGTCCTCTGGAAGAGCAATCAGTGCTCTTAACCGCTGAGCCATCTCTCCAGCCCCCAGAAGGCTGCATTCTATTACTATGAGAGGCATAACAGAGCAGCCCAGTCATAGACAGTAGGAGCATGTTCACTCAACTCAGGCCGGAAGGATGGATTACAGGCTGAAGCCAGAGCAGGAAGCACCTTCAAAGACTAGTCCCCAGTGAATCACCTCCAGCCAGGCCCTGTGTCCTACAAGGCGTAGCCTCCAGACAGAGCCATAGGCCAGGCATTGCACTTTCCACGTAGGATACTGTGGAGGACTTCAAGATTTGTGTCATAGTTTTCATTGTTGTAAAGAGGAAGAAGACTTGCAGTCTTCTGTGTTTGCCTCCTGGTTCCTGGTTACGCTCCTCCTTCTCTTCACTGTTTTTCTTCTCATTTAATTTTCCCAGCAGTCCTTGGGCAAGTGCTCAGTTTCCAGAGGATGACGCTTGTCAAGCTCATGCATCCGGTAGAAAGCAAGGCTGATATGTAAACCCAGGTCCTCCAGACTAGAGAGTGCTGAGGAAAAAAAATGAGAAATTCTGCATGTTCACATTTCTAAACAACCCCCTGAATATTTAACCAAGTTTCAGTGTTTCTATTGCACAATGAGAGATATGTATACATGAAATCATTGGGTTTTAGATAATTACATATGTCAAGCAGTCAATGGTGACACATGCCTTTAATCCCAGCACTTGGGAGACAGAGGCAGACGGATCTCTGTAAGTTCAAGGCCAGCCTGGTTTATACAGTGAGTTCCAGGACAGCCAGTGCTGCAAAGAGAAACCCCATCTCAAAAATAGGTAAAATGATAGACAGGCAGGCAGGCATTTTCATGAGTCAAAACCTATTTTTAAGTGATGCTAAAAGCAATAAATAAGCCCTAACTCTGTGCATCTATTGGTTTGTTCTTCCAGTGTCAGGGAACTCAGAAAGTAGGACCTTTTGTTCTGTGTCTATTCACACAGATCTGTTATTGTTTGGCAGCTCTCAGTCATGAGACATAAAGGTTCTAGGTGTTTTTTATTTTTATTTTTTGTTTTTTTTTAAAGCTCTATTTCTATTCTATTTTGTAGATTCTAGTTCTTTTTCAGTATTGCAACAGCATCGCCTCCATTTCTGGCTCAGAATTAGAGCTTTCTGTGCACTTAGCTGCTAATGTCCCTGCTTCATTGTCTGAACTTGTGCTTGCTTCCCCACTGACAGGAATATCAGCTCAGAACTCCTGTTTGTTCTCTTACTTCTGAGCTCCTACCACAAACCAGAAGCTGCTCTACCAAGTGTGCAAATTTCAGTTCAGAGATTGGTTAGTACAGAGATAGGCTGGGGGTGTGTGATAAAAGAATGGTAAGTTTGCATTCACTACTGGATCCCCCTAATGAATGTCTGTCTTAGAAGATGAGTCTGGGTTTGGGAGTCATTCCTTTTGTACAAAGATGTTGTCAAATGCATGACCTGGATTAGATGACCCAGGATGTGAACACTGAGAAAGGAGAATCTGACGCTTAGGTGTCTGAATTTGGAGTGTGGAAAGAGGGTTGTTAAGTTGAATAAAGCTTGGCCGAAAGCTGCTTCCATAGGCTGCTCTGGAGTCAGTGAACTTTCACTTAGCTTACTTGGAGAGGCCCTTGTTAGAAGTAGCAGAGTTCAGCCAGTCACACAGAGGAGCTCCAGGAAGTGACAGACGGCCAGATTTCCAGATCAGACGCAAACAAGGTAATTGCTGATTTCTGTACCTCACTCCGCTGAATGTATCTGTTCTCCTTTCTTCTGCTGTGAGTAGAACCTGAACCTGATAGAGGAAAAAAAATCAAAAAATCATGAGTCATTTCTGTCTGACACTGTGAATTACAAATAGTGTTTTTTATGATTTGGTTCCTTTGCTTTCTGTCGGTCATGGTGTTGCACGCCTTTAATCCCTGCACTTGGGAGGCAGATGCAGGGGGATCTCTATGAGTTTGAGGGTAGCCTGGTCTATGTAGTGAGTTCCAGGACAACTAGAGCTACATAGTGAGACTTTTCCCTCCACCCCCCCCCCCAGAATAGAAGATTTGGTTTACTTCATTCTTGTAACAGCAGTATGATTTCCACATAACCTCTAATTCTCCCTCTGTAGACATAAATAGCTTAAGCAGAGAAAGATCCAGGACTCTTGACTTTGACTTCAGAAGATCATGTTAGATCAAGAAAGGCTGTTTAGGTAGAGGTGAGAAGAGGCAGTAGGAGAGGATTTTCCTGACACACACATTATTCCTTGGTTCCTGTGTCCTCTGCAAGCAGATCCTTGCCTTGCTTTTCTTTTTTGTTTGGAGTCTTGAAGATTTTTTTCTCTTATTTGACTGCACCACGCCTTATGTGGTTGTGGGCTACAGAGTACTTTGCAGCATTGCATAGTCTTAATCTTTATAAATTAACGTTAGTTAATTAAGGTTTTAGCACATCTTTATCAGGCTTGCCTACTAAGCACAGGTCCTTGATCTCTATTATATTCTACTGTTAATGTGGCTGGGCGTTGTCTCTCTGTTCTTTTCCTGCTTATGTTAAGTGGACTTCCCTTTCCCGTTTCTTTTCAAATATATAGGACTAGGCAGCTTTATTTGCATAACCTCAGGACACTTTTCTTGGGTGCATAACCTCAGGACACTTCTCTTGGGTGTGTCTGCAGCTCTGGCTGTTCCTGAATTTGATTTGTAGACCAGACTAGCCTGGAACCCCAGAACCCCTGGAACCTGCCTCTGCCTCTAGAGTGCTGGGATTGAAGATGTGTGCCACTACCACCCAGCTGCCTCTTTGCATTTGTAAGGAATACATTTATTTAGGAAAATCACAATTTCTTTTGGTAAAGGTCTAACAAGAATTTTGTTTATAAAGATTTATTAATTATTTTATGTGTATGGATATTTCACTTGTATGTATGTCTGTGTGCTGTGTGAGTACACATAGAGAGAGCAGAAGAGGATTTCAGATCATCTGGAACTGGACATGAAGTTTAGTTCATCATTACTACTCTTGGTTCTCAGGAATCCAAATCTAGAGAGCTCGAGGGAATGAGAGGGCCTCAGATTTGTTGGCTCCTAGTTCCAGATTCTCCTCTTGGTACTCTGTAGCACAGAAGCCTCTTAGTACTTAGCCTCTTAGGGCTATAGTTAGTGTATGGTGTCCATGCTTCATGACAAATAATTTCTCTTCTGTATTCATAGTTTTATCTCTCTGGACCTTTTTCTCATGTTTAATTCTTAACTTTTCAAATATTACCTACTTCAACACCTCTAAACTACTCCAAAGAGCTGGTTCTGTCTCACTTGGCCTCTCAGCCTGCAGCCTGCAGCCATTTAGCCCCAAATAATCACACAAAGAATTATATTAACTGCAAGCTCTATGGCCTATGGCTCAGGCTTATTACTTGCTAACTCTTATACTTTAAGTTAACCTATATTTATGTTTAGCTACGTGGCTTGGTACCTTTTCTCAGAGCAGCATTCTCGTCCTGCTTCCTCTGCATCTCCCTGTCATCTGCTGCTCTGCTCTTTCACTTCCCGGAATTCTCCTAGTCTGCTTGCCCTGCCTCTACTTTCTGTCTAGTTACTTGACTAGTCAGCATTTTATTACACTAATATTTACAGTACAAAAGCATAGTCCCACAGTAGGCTTCTTTCAATATTACCCATTTCCAGTTCTGGGGTGATACGTGGTTCAAGAAAATCAAAGTATGGAAATTGAACATATCCAAATAGAATTAGGCATGAGCCCCAGGAGAGCAGAGGTCAGTTCTGGAAATGACAGTAGTGTTTCAGGAAAATTATTTTTTTGCAATAGCTCTTGGTAGTTAAGTAGCAATTACTATTTTCAAAACCTATTCCTATTCATTATCTTATTTAACCTGAAGTCACCATGTATATTGGGTAGACTGTACATTATTTACTCATTTCATAAAACTCAGTAAGGAAATGGCCAAAGGTCATATTGCCATATAGAGGCAGACATCCCTCATCCTTGTAATCTGTTCTGAGGAGTTCTCCTTCAGATAGCACTTAGGAAGTTGGGGCTGAGAGATTTGAGGGAGAAGAGTATAGATGGATAGGGATAGAGGTGTTAGTCATCTTCTAATGTGACTCATTCTTGAGAAGTACCTACCTCTATATGTTTGAGAGATAGATCATGGAATGTATAATCTGTACTATGGGCTGATACTCTAGAATTAGCATATCTACTCTGATAAAGGATGAGAAGTGTGTGCTTCGGCCTCCCTACATCATCACACTCAAATATTGAATGGTAGGGTACACAGTCACCCCCAGCATCAAGACTCTCAGTACCAGCATCAAGCCATCCATTTGTGCCGCTCTGAATCACTAAGATGGATGAGGATCAGGTACCTAACTTAATCTGACATTAAAATTAAGCTTAAACCCTTGAGCACTATTGTTGGTAAAGTAAAATGATATGGTAGCTATGGAAAACTGTGACAGTTCTTAAAAAGATAATCCACTTCTGGATTATACTCCCAGGAGATTGAAAGGATGTAAAGAGGGAGTGTATGCTCATGTCTGTATCTGTATCATTTACAGTAACCAAAAAGTAATACAACTTATGTGTCCATTGATGGATTCATAGATGACCAGCATGGTATAGTACAGAAATTCTGAAGCATGCTGAAATATGAGCAGAATTTGAGGCTATAATTCTAAATTATAAAAGACACAAGGTGTGTAAATCGGTAATTGGAATTGTTGAATGGATAAGATTTTAGTTTTAAAAGGTGGAAAGAGTTTTGGAGATTGTTTGCACAAAAATATGAATACACTGAGTGCTTCTAAATTTTCTTAAAAGGCAAATTCTATGTTATGTGTATTTTACTATAATTTTAAAAATTACATTGAATTAGGGCAACTGTAACCGAAGAGTTAGAACATTTGTTGGATAAAAAAAATCTTAAATAGTAGTACATGATGTTACACACTTAACTTACTCTATAATAAAACTGTTATGAAGCACAAAAAGAATAAACAGAATAAGAAGTAATTCCAAGTAGCAAATGCTAAATCACAGGCACTCTACAACTGGAGGACACTTTCTTCTGTATCCAGTGTGCACATGAGTGACTAATATCAGATGATGCCTTGGTACTTTCCTATTGCTGTGAAAAGACACAATGACCAGGGTTGTTTTTAAAAGGAAGAGTTTATTAGGTTTTCAGTTTTAGAGGATGAGTCCATGATCATTATGTGGGAGAGTGTGGCTGCAGACAGATATGTCAGTGGAGTAGTAACTTAGAGCTCACATTTTGATCTACAAGTACAGGTAGAAAGAGCTAAATGAGAATGGAATGGGCTTTTGAAACCTCAAATTCCACCCTCATGATACACCTCAAACAAGGCCACGCCTTTTAATCCTTCCCAAACAATTCTACCAACTGGTTACTAAGTATTTAAATATACGAGTCTGTAGAGGCTAATATCATTCAAGCCACTACATGTGAAGAGTCAGAGATGAAATGATACAAATGAAATAGTTGGGATGTCATTATTACCAACAGAACAAAAGAAGCTACGTATAGTAATTTTTGGTTGAAGTTTTAAGGTTTATGTGTCATTTATGTATGAGTTAAAGCTTTATAGCCTAGACTATTGATAAAACAATTAAATTTGAATATTGTAATACCTGAATCTCAATCACCCAGAGAGACAACTGGAGAGATGTCCAAAATACAACAGCAAGGTTTATTGTTGGCGTGGTACAAGCCAGGCAGGGAGCTTGTTCTCCAGGTGTGGTGCAGGAAAGAGCTAAGCATCCCAAATTACACAAGCTTTTTATAGGCAAAGGCAGGGTTACTTGGGGTCAAGGCTGCAGGTGTGCTATGGATGAACTCATGCTTAGGGACTTTTTACAGTTTAACATTCCTGGACCCCACCTGGGTGGTGTGGCCAGTGGGTTTCACTACCTGAGGGCTGGATCATCCAGATGTCCTTAGATAGCGCTTAACTCATTCTTTCTTGGACCTGGGCAAGCTCCTGCCAGGAATGTGAAACTGAACTCTCTTTGACCTTATGGCTAGTAGAATACAAAATGGGATTTCTTGAGCTAAGTTTACTCTCTTCAAATATCAGTTCAAAAGATTATATTATTTCATGCTCATGTTGTATTCTTACAGAAAAAAAGTTGTAAGATTTTATTTATAAAATAGTTAAGGAGATATTAGGAATGGGATTTTTTTTTCAGGGAAAAGGAAATGTAGATATAAGAAATCAGAGAATTTTTTAAAAATTCTTAAAATTTGAAGATTGAGTTAGAAATAACAACTTGAACAGAGAATTAATTCATTTTAAAAATGTGCATTGAAAATTTGGAAACAGTGAATAATTCGCTAACATGCCCACAATGTGATATCCTATAAAATCTCTGTGAGTATGTACCGTGTGTGTGTGTGTGTGTGTGTGTGTGTGTGTGTGTGTGTGTGTGTGTGTGTGCGCTCGTGCATGTGTATGTGCATGCATGTGTATGAGTGTGTACACACACAGGTGGAGGCCTCAAGTTGACATAGAGTGCCTTCTTTGATTGTTTCTTCACTTGGTCTTTTTCAGCCAGGCTTTCCTGCTGAGTTTGGGGCTCGCTGATTCCCATAGACTGGCTAACTAATGAGTCCCAGAGACCTGTCTGTGTCCACCCCTCTCAGCAGTGAGGTTATGGACTTCATGGTTGTACCCAGCTTTTGTTTTCCATTGAAATGCTAGGCACTATTGATTGGAAGCTGCTAGACTAATAGGCACACAACTGAGGAAATGACTGCCCCTCTTCCAGGGTCCATCAGTGACCAGTGTGCCATTAGAGAATAGGGGCCTCTGGGCCCCTCCTTCATCTGTGATTGACTGTTGACAGGTCGAGTCTTGTGCGGGCAGCTGCAGCTGCTGTGAGGTCTTGATTGCATTGGCTCTGCCCAGATGCCATTTTACAGCCTTTCTCAGGATCTTCCAGCTCTAGTGTTGTGTCTGCCCCTTCTGTGATGGGTTCTGAGTCTCTGAGATCCTTTACCATCACTTGTTCTCAGCATCTTGAGCAACCATACCTCTTCTGCATACACTGCCATTCGTCATAAAGAGAAACTTCTCCCGTTAAGGTTTCAAGTCACATTTGTCTGAGAGTAAATGTAAATATTTAGAAGTCAAATTGGTGCTATGTCAATTTTGCTAAAGAACTGTGAAAATTTTCTCCCTAAGATGTCCTCCACCATAAATTTTTGACTGGATTTACAGTACTGAGTAGGAATTGTCTGTTGTGGAATAGGCCTTAAATCTAGAGAGTGGTTAATTACAGCCACTATTGCACTAGTGAACCCAGCTTGCCTGATAGATTGGTGGTTATAGTTCACAGCTGGGTAGGACTGCTGCTGTCTTTTCTTGCCCAGCAGCCTGTATGGTACCTTCTGGTATAATGAAAGCTAGCTAGAGGGAGAAGTTTACAGTTCAGGATCATCCTAATTGTGTCCTGTAAGGCACTCTCACAATCTAACTAAGGTGGGCAAACGAGAAATGGCAAGAGTCAACACTGTTTCAGGGTCTTCTAGGGTTTCACTGACTAACACCTAGTCAAAGAAATGAAAGAGACTGAAGAGATAGCCTAGTGGTTAAGACCACTTGCTGCTTTTCCAAAGGACCCCCTTTGATTCCAGTACCCACATGCCCTCTTCTAGCCTCCTCAGGCACTGTGTGTACATGTTGCACATACAAATACGCAAATACATTCTTTAAAAAATAAATGAAAGGCCTTTATGATAAAAACTTTTAGACACTGAAGGAAGAAACTAAGAAAATCGGTAGTATATGGAGAGGTTTTTTTCATACTAATGGCTTGAAAAATAATATTATAAAAATTACCATCTCCCAAGCAACCTAAAATTTAATGCAGTCCTAATAAAAAAAAATTCAGGGTTCCTTCACAGACACAGTAAAAAAAACCTTAAAATACATATGGAAACACAAAAGGCCAAGAAAATTCAAAACAACCCAGAACAAAAAGAATATTTGGGGGAGATATCAGCATACCTGATTTAAAATGGTAGTTTCAGTTACATAAAATCCAGGAACAGAAGCATTTGTTATTTGCTACAGTTGAAAATATAGTTGACAAAATCATACTGCAGAAATTTCTAGGGCAAAACCTCTAGCCCCTTCAACCAATAAATTAACCTGTTGACTCCAAGATCTATCAGCCAAATGTACCATGCATGCAATATGTGAATGGACACACCAATATCATAAAGAACTTGAGAAAACTAGGGAGATACAAGGCATTTGCACATCTGTATTAATGTTTTGCTAACCATAATATTGTGATTTTGGAGGAAAAAACTATGACACCCAAGTTTTAGAGATGTTTACTAAAATATTTGCTAATGAAATAGCATCCCTGAGTCGGTCTTTGAAACACTATGTATCTGGCTTCATATAAAAGTTTTCTGGTTACTAATGTCTTAAAACTTTGAATATGGAAAGTTTCAAGCTGTATGTGGTGACTCACATCTGTAATCCCAGCATGAGGAGCTGAAGCAGGGTGGATTTCTGAGAGATGAAGTCTGGCTCAGACTAGAGTTCTAGGCCAGGCTGTCTCAGAAGGTAAGTAAACTGAAGCAAAACCACAACAACACTAGCAGCCCCTTATTTGAAGTTTATAGCGTGTACTGGTTTCTAAAAGTCTTCCTCCTCCCCCTCCTCCTCCTCCTCCTCCTCTTCTTTCTCCTCCTCCTCCTTCAAGTAAGCCTGACTCTGAAGAACCTTCCAGATTTCAGATTCTTTTCAGGAGGTTTTTAGAAAACAGAGAGGATACTATTATCACTGCTGTCTTTTGACATTAAAGAATTTTATTTTCTTCTAACAAAGAACTCTTTGCTTATCTGACTTTTTCCTTAGGAAAAAAAAACCTAAGCAGCATGTTAGCAAATGGCATATAGAGTGTGTGTATTACTTAAAACTTAAATAGTATAACTAAACAAGGAATTGTGTAAGCATGGTATTTCTGTTTTAATATCTAAAATGAGTTCTTCGCTAAAAAGAATTTTTATTCTTGACATAGTTACCATTACAAAAATAAAAATATCATTAAAACAAACTAACTAACTTGGAAGAATATATGTGGCACACAGCTTAACATAATTTTCTGAAAAGGCTAATGGTACCTGATTGAACAATTCTCCCCCCCCCCCCCCCCCCGGTAAGTAGAATTATTCTATCCTCATACTACTTTATCTTTGTAGATTATATTTCCCTCTTCTCACAGAATGCATGAAAATTTAATGATGCCTTAAATGCAGGCTATTGAGTTGCTTGATCAATCTGAGTCTATCTTGAATATTGGCATTGTATCCATTATGCAGCTTTATTCAGGAGACCATTTTACAGCGTGGATTATTTCCTTCCATTTCACTGCTCAGATTTCTGCACATCCTTTGCTAATCAATTGGCCAGAGAATGAGTCACACCTTTTTTTAAAGCTCTATTTGAAGCTTAATTAAACTTTCAATGCTTGTCTTAGAATTTTATTTGTATTATTTAGCTTTATTAGAATGACATGAATAATTGAATGATATATATCTGCTTTTCCAGATGAATTTGCCCTCTCTAAAACAAAATAGTTGTGTGTTGATATTTAAGAAACAGTGATTTGCTCACAGGACATGAGATTTTATAATTTTCATGACTTGTAGCCACAGAGTTTTCCTATGTACATTCCTGCCTGACCTGGAACTCACTGTGTAGACCATGATGGCCTTAAACTCACAGCGATGTGTGTGCTTCTGCCTCCTGAGTACTGGGACTAAATGTGCTCCACCGTGCTGTAATGAAAACCGATCTCCTTTTGTTATTGTTGTTTTTCTTCAGGAACTTGCTCTGTAGACCAGGCTGGCCCCAGATTCAGAGATCTGCTTGCCTCTGCCTCCTGAGTGTTGGGTTTAAAGGCCACCACTGCTTGGCCAAAAAAAAAATGATCATTTTTAATTGGGCAACCTGAGTGTTGAAAATGAGTCCATTTTGAGGGTAGCCATTTCCCTTGTGATGTGGTGATAGTTGTTTCGGCTTATCATTTTCAGCCATCATTCCATATTCCAAGGAGCTTAAAATTATTGTCTTTTTGTCCCAGGTGTTACAATACTCACTTTAAAGTAGAGATCTTTGCTTATTTCAGCTTTGTGGAAAAAGGGCTGAAAAATCAGTTGAGATCCTGGCACCTTTCTCCATCACCTCTCTTCTCTCAGGAACTTTTTCTTTCTCTGTGGTATGAAAACCAGTCACCCTAGAGGAACACCCGACTCAGTCTTGAGGGAGGGGGAGAAAACTGGATCTGCCAGGAGTGGAGGCTGAACTAAGCAATATTGGGTCAGTGGGACCATGGGACTGCCTGCCACCTGCCCGGGGAGGGGATGGGGATTTGTGGAGAAGAAAGAATGACCTGATGTGGTGGGAGGGGGTAGGGACCTTGAATAAGAATATACAAGGATAGAAAGTGTGACTTCTTTGTTCATAATAATAAAAACAAACAAACAAAAAAAAGAAAATCAATGACCCATTTACTGCACTCCGATTAGAGTCAGCTTCTGCTGGGGACAGGTCAGAGAAGCAGTGATCCTTCCACAGAGAAGCCACTTTGTTCCCTCTTTGTAGTGAAATCTTGGGTATGATTAAGCAGTATGATTTTGAACCCTATTTAAAACAACACTGTGTGGGCCTGGGTCTGGGATGTGCAGGTCTGTTATCCTAGCACTTTGGAGACTAAATCAGGGGCATTATGTTTTAGGCCAGCCTGGGCTACATAATACTGTCTCAAAGTAACCAAAACAAACAAGCAAATAAAAACAACCCACAGTCAGATTGCTTTTAGAAATGAACTGTTGGATCTGTAGGGTGGGAAGTAAAATGGAACGATTTGTCAGTTGGATGCCAGGCATCCTCTGACAAATTATTTTTTGGAAATTATTTTTTCTTGCACTGCAGTCTTGGGGGGCTTTTAACTTGCTCTTTCATTTCTTTAGGTGCATGAAGCTCTGAGTAGGGTAGTATCTGCATTTCTAGGCAGGGAGTAAGTGCCTCATTAGTTGATGTTTCCCAGTGTCTTTTGTGCCGATTACAGAGCCGAGTGAGTTGAAAATGTATCAGCATAGCTGTCTTAGAAACACATCAAAGTTGTTTTTTCCATAGTAACTTTTTCATTTTAGTTCATTATTTTATTCTGACTTTCATCTTACAGGAGAGAGACTGCTTTATTTTCTAAACTTTAGCCTCAAGGACTTATGGGTTATAATAAATATTTAATCACGAGTCTCTTATCTATTTTCTGCATAGTTACTGCCCAGATTGTATGGAGTAAGGGGAGGTTGTAAGGTGAGAAGTCAGGGTGAGGGTGAGTGGAAAGGAAGGTTAGAGACTCCACTGTGGGGACCAGATTGCCAAGGTCATCTGTAGCTTATAAGCTCCAGATACCTTTCTTGGTATTCTTTTGAATGCTATGCAATTATCATGGCATTGGAAATTAATCACATATGGTACAATGATTGTTTTATTCAATGTATTAGGCCCAATGAGCTAAGCTAAACGTTTTAGCAAGTTGAATATTTAGCAACTTTTTACTTGAGTACGATAGTGGACACTCTTAGCTGTGACTGAGTGTGCATTCCAGAGCAACACTGCCTGAAGTGACTGTAAGTCTAATCTCAGATCTCAAAGGCTGGTGCTGTGGGGAATCTATGACTTAACCTCTTCTGCTGTATGAATATGATCATAACTTTTAATGTTACAGTGGTGATTAATGTATTTGTATATATCCATAAGCTGGGAAATTTAATTCATCAGTGTATCACAAATGGCATTATGAAATCACAGAACATGAGTTTAAGCAAACAGCATGTAGAGAATATAATCTTTCCTATACTGGAAACTCTAGACTATCTAGAGTGTACTTTATTTAGGATTATAAAGACAAATTTCTTTAGAAATGAACATGGATGAATCTGAGTATGTGATGAAAAGTATCAGAGGACCACACTTTCGTTAGACCAATATTTGGTTTAGGGAACAAGAAGTTGGTCAGAAAGAACGTTTTACTTTCTCACCAGCCGTCATTTAACTCACTCTGATCTCAAGGCAGGTTTATTACTGTTATTCTTAGACGTAGAAAGGGTTGTGATTACTCTCACGTATTGAGAATTTGGCTTGATGTAATAATGTCCTCCCAGCTTGGCATTCTGGGTTGCTGTAGCTCTGTATTCAGAATCAGCATTTCAGCATTTCCTGTCCCTTGAGCTGCAGTCAGGCTGAAGTGCAGAGGACATTCCTGTTTCCTCCCACACACTCCAGGTGTTGCTTCTGGAGAAAGGGGGCACTGGGTGACAAAGGCTAATTTCACACAGCTCATATAGTGGTGATGTGCGGATCTACCATTGATACTGTGGGAAGGTACCCTGGCTTGTGCTTTTCAGAATTTAAATTGGGCTTCTCGAAAAGCATATCCTTTGCCCACCATGGAAGAACATGCCAATTCCAGACGGGCTTTTTCTCCAACCATTCTTTACCTTTAGGTTACTTGGATGAGAATCACAGTCTAGTTCTCTAGCTTCTAGATGCCAAAGGAGATAGGCTTTACCCTTCATGAAGTCTCCTTGTGCTCTTTCCATTTGGTTCAAAGGACAGAGTAAGCACTACTGGCCCAGTCCCCGGTCCAGGAGGAAATGCCTGAGGTATCAGGAGCTGTTTCCAGAGCAGTGACTAATCTGGCTTCTTGTTTTGCTTTCTTTTCTTGCTCTCCTCATTGCTAACAAACTTACTTAACCTGGTTTTCACAGATACCTTAGCACAGTGCTCCTACATACTATGGGGAAAAGCAATTCCTAAAATTTCCACTCTACCTCAAGCCTATGCATAGCCCTTTCCTGTGACTTGACTCGTGAATTCGGTACTGTTCATGTATGTAGTCAATTTTGGAGAAAGTTCCATGAGGTACAGAGAAGAAAGTATATTCTTTTGTGTTTGGGAGAGAACTGACTCCACAGAGTTGTGTTCTGTCACATGCATCTGTTGCATGCACCTACAAGGTGTGTATACACACACACACACACACACACACACACACACACACACGTGCACGCACGCACGCACCCACCCACGCACGGGATTCAGAGAGACATTTGACAGAGACATTGAATGTGTGCATTTTTTTGAGGGTCAAGCTGACTGATCAATGATACTTTTAACACAGAATCCAGTAGTTTAGGATTCAGAGTTAAGGTGAATGTCTCAGCTGGTACTAGCTTCTACAGGGTATTGCTGTTAAGAAACTGCCTGAAGTAATGCAGCATGAGGGTGGATGAGGATAAAGACAGGAAGTCTTAATGGTAATAGTGGATCTGCTGAGAAACAAAGGATTGGAAGGCAGGATTTGCTTGAAGAGGAAAGAACTGGAAAGCTAGAGATTGGTGGTCACACTCTTGGACTGGTAGAATGGTTTTGGAAATTTTCAAATCCAGGTGATATCATCATCAGGAATGAAGCTTGTAGTGGCTGATGGAAGATAAAAACAAATTGATTGTGTGAGAGCCTTCAAAATAGAGAAAACACAATGAATCAAAGGCTAACTTCCCAGCCAGTTGCTGTGTTCCCAGACAGTCACCATGTGGGGCAAGGAAAAAAGCAGCATTGAGCATCCATTCCTGGGATGTGCAGTAGAAGGTGCAGTCTTTGTGGAGGAATGCTGAGGTTTGCAGGGCAGGCATTGGTATGTGTGGAATGGTTAATCTAAGACAAGCAGTCAAGATGATCTTTCCTGCAAGGAAGCCAGGCTTCTTGACAGTGAGATGAGAGGGCACAGAGCACAGCAGAGGAGGAGGAGGGGAGCAGAGCAGCAGGTAGGTATGCTTGTGAAGAGAGTTCAAGTAGAGCAGCATAATAGTGTAGGTGGACATGCGCCATGGTGATGGGCCTATCTCTGTGGATATTGCAGCTAGCCCAAGGATGAATCCCAGCAAGCCCAGGGGTGGATCCTGAGGGCTACGAGAGGCAGCTCTGGATCATTCACAGATATGAATGATCTAGCCAGGTGCAGTGTCTTGTTAGACACTCTGGCTTGTACTAAGTCCATGGGCTCCACAGTGGCCTCTAGGGATGATTAGAACCTAAACAAGTACTGTTCCAAAGAAATTTGGAACTTAAACTTTAAAAATGATGTATAATTAAATGACTACAGAGTATATAATTCTAAGTGAAAAGTTAAATTTTATGTAATTGTACTTGAGCAAAGTGTAAAAATATATAAAATAATTTTAAGATTTAAAATTAAGCTAATAAAAGCCCTCTTAAACACTTAGTGAAAACAGGCACTGTGTGTGTCTCATCACATCTTCTATGACATGACTCTGTAAGAGTGCTCAGGGCTCCATGAGCATGTTAAAACATCTCTGGTGTAGGCTTCAGCCAGCAGTTTTTCAGAGGAGTGTATTTGTGTACCGTTGAAAATGAAGCTGCTAAAAGATTAACATATACCTATCTGTTCAGGTGGTTTGGAAGGGATGCAATTCTGAGGGATTCACCCCTCTTAGGAGTATTAATTTTGATATCTACCATTGGTGAATTGAGACTTGATTTTATTGTATCTCTAGGATCGATTAAATATGTTTTGAGATATGTAGGGGTTGGGGTAGATACGCTGCCTTTATATCATTCGGGGTAATCTCTTATTCATAGGCACAGTGGTCTTCCCCCCCCCAGCCTCTTGGTATCTGGAAGTGTAGGCACCTAGCTGAGGCAATGTCCTTGACAAGGAGTTATGAGCTATGGCTGTACTTATGGTTGGCTGTTTTCAGGTGACAGGGTAGAGACTAAGAAGGCTGAAGAGAGATTATGATAGGTTTACTGGCTCATGCAGCATATTATTAATTGACTTCTTTCTTTACCATCGGACTATTGAGGTGATAAACACTTTTAGGCCTCTGTTTTATTTTATTTGTTTCTGTGAAAGTGTGTGTGTGTCGATGTATGGGTATGTGCACATGTATGAGGATGCCCATGAAATCCAGTCAGATCTCATGAAGCTAGAGTTTGACTGCTTCCAAGCCACCTGATGTGGATCCTGGGATTTGAGCTGTGGTCCTGTGCAGGAGCAGGCATCACTCTTAACCACTGAATCATCATCTTTCCAGCTGCTAACCCTCCATCCATTCGTATACTTTTACATGGTATGTCTTTCTTTATTTTATTACTTTTTTATGTTTATGGGTATTTTTGCATGCATGTCTGAGTACCTTGTGTGTCCACTGTCCCCAGGGGCTAGAAGAGAGTGTTGGATCCCCCTAGGAATGCAGTTACAGAGAGTTTTGAGCTGCCTTGTGGGTGCTGGAAATTGAACCCTGATCTGCTGGACGTGCAGCCAGCGCTCTTAACCACTTAGCCATCACTCTAAGCCCCCTCCCCCACTGCCTACTTAAAACAAAAGCCAGTATATTTTCAGGAAGCCACATCTACCCACTTGACACCCCTCTTTCCAGCAATCCTTCTTCCTCTTCTGGATGACTGTCATCAGAAGCATGCTCTTACATACCTGTTCCCATTTCCACAGATTATACTGCATCTCTCTTTATTCATTGTCTTTACCTGCCACAGAATGTTCTCAGACTTTATATAGTCCTATGGGACATTTCCCACATACATTCTGTATTGCTTTGTCCTTAGCCCTATGTGTTACCTGCACAAATGCTTCTCTATTTCATTTTCTCCTTATATATGGTTGTTCCTGCTTTCCTTACTGATTTGTGTAAGTTCTTTATTCTCCTTTCACTGGCTTTTATTTATATTTTGGTGTAATTTAGGTTCTATATCTGATACTTACTTACACGGGTCTTTTATGGGTGTTTGTGCCCATGACTCCAGTTTCAAGCACCAGGGAGTTTATACCACTGTGTCTTTTGTGCCCCTGCTAGTAGCTTATGTTTGATTGTGTTTCTTCAGTGGTAATTTTCTGAGATTCAGACTGAAGGTACATTTCTCTGAAAAGAGCCTGCTTTTGCCAGACCTCAGTTAGTCAAAAGAAGTCTAAAAATAAACTCCTAACTTTAGAGCTTTTCACGATATGGGGGCATAAATCCAGGCATGTGAGGACCAGCTTGAGGTTATGAAGTTTTTATCTCTTGCTCTATCTGGCTTCAAAGTGGAGACAGACAAATATCCTCAGTACACCAGGATGCTCTTGCTTTGTTCTTTTGCCTCATGGTTTCCCTGGCTTTGTCTGGGCTTTTAAAATCAGATCATTTTGTCTTCCCTTCACCAAGCAGGTGCCTGGATGTCAAGTGAAGCTTTAGGCTCATGGGAAGCCAGGGGTAACCATAACATTTCTGTGCCATTTCGTTTCTCTTTCTAGTATTCTGATTCTTTGTACCATCTTGCTACTTTGGTGATGCATTTAAAAATACTTTATTGTTGTTTTATTCATCATTTTTAGTTATTGTGCAATAGGATAGGAGGGCCTCTTAGGATACTAAGTCCTATATATATGTCCTAATATATGTGAAAAAAAATTGCTTTGTTTTTCTATGGCTAAGGACATTGCCCAAATGGGTAGATCAGGTCAAGCCATAGTATTCTGGCTTCCACTTCTAGAACTACTCTAGCTTTTTAAAAATAAATAAATAAATAAAATAAAAAAGGCATCATGTCAAAGTACACTGGCTTCTGTCTGCCAAGATGTTGCTTTGGGTCTTAGTGTGCTTTTATTTCCGTGTGGGCTGTCCAGTCCATTGGGCCAGCTGCTCCTCATCCCCTCATCTCAAAACAGATGGCACAGCCCCTCTGTTGCCCATGTAGAGTGGAGTACATGCCTGCCCAGGGGACCGGGAAGGCCTGTAGCTACTGATTTTCAAGTCCCAACTTCCAGCATATGACATCCATAAATTAAGCCAAATCAGCCTTTCAGCTGCAGTGTCTTATAATCTGAGTTGAACATAAAACCACCTTAAATAGAGAAAACTTTCACGTAATATCTTATGAGATAATTAAGAAACAATAAGTATAGTATTGTCACCAAATTATTTTACCTTTAATTTATTTATTTTTATTTGCTTTTGGCAATGAACAACTTTGTAAAAAGTGCCATGATCTATATAAATAAAAATTAAATTAAATGACTAAAAATAAATAATTATAAAAAACTAGTATCACTCAAAAGATACTTTTTTTGAAGGCTGAGTGAGTTTTGGGATTAAAAAGATATTTTCTATCCCCTTTGTACAGGTACTGCTCAGTAGCTGTCTTTGTTTTTATCTTTAACTTTATCAGAATTAGTGTATGAATAGACTCTTTATTATTTGGAAGAGGAAATAATATGCAATCTGGCCATCAAAAGGCCTTTCAAGGTGAGGGTTTTGTGAAGAGTTTAGAGGCTTTAAAAGCAACACTGGTTTCTTGGTTGTCACTGTGAAGGAACACGAGACAGTGATGCCACAAGATCTGGCCAAACACCCTTTCTTTTGTACATATTGTTTTCCTAGTCTCATACTGTGTCTAGCTAAACATACCTAGTTTGCTTATACCTGCAAATTAAAATATATATTCCATTCATAAGCTTTCTAAAAAGAAGTGACCTTGACATAGTCGAAATTAGTTTATAAAACTCAGACATTTTACATTAGAAAATTACCTAGTCTTTGGCATCTATGGGAGCATTGAGCAGGCAACACAGTTATCTTAAATTTATTTCTAATATGCCAGTAATCATTGTGACTTCAGGCAAACTTTTCTCTTGATTAGAGTGAAGGCCAGGAAGTCTGAGACGGAGGTGACTCTGGATTCGAAGAAGTGAAATCAGCCTTTTCTTAAGTGAGAGCACTGCTTTTTATAAGCAAGTGACTACCATTGTTTTCTGTTTTTTAATTTAAGAACTTTGGGGAAACTTTATTAGCTTCAGAGGTAACTAGAAATGAGACTGTGAAGGAAATAAAGTTATTATCATGTCAGCAGTATTTCTATTTAATGTTTGTAATAATAATGGCAGCTGGCATTTATTTAGTAAATACGTTGGTGAATGTGGCAATGGGTTAGGCAGTAACAGGATTTTCTTGTCTGATCTCTAGATTGCTTTCTATATTAGAAAACCAAAATTCAAAAAGCCTACATAGCCCGTTCAAAGTTTCAAAGTCACTTTGCCAGGAATCACATTGCTCCGCCAGACCTCAGGGGCTGCTCTTAACTTTAGTTCTCCTGTGTCTGGGGACGCTTCCTGGAAGCTGAGGAGGAGGAGGAGCCTGCAGGTGTGAAGTGGGCAGCTGTGAGGTTCTGCTTTAACTCCCTGTTCAGGACAAACCTGGGGCAGATGTGAGAGGCGAGGGAATACAGACTGGGGGAAACTGACCTTCATAGATGAAGTCAGCATTTATAGAGCGTTCGTCATGTTTTGGGCAGTGGAGGTGCTTTTGTAGAATTAATTTCCCACTAAGTCCCTGTCTTTTTCTTTTTTTTAAAAAAAAAAAAAACTTTATTTATTTATTTGCCTTGGTGTTTGCCTGGAACTGGAACTACAGACAGTTGTTAGCTGCCATGTGGGTGCTGGGAATCGAACCCGGGTCCTCTGGAAGAGCAGAGGGTGCTCTTAACCGCTGAGCCATCTCTCCAGCCC